>NQIM01000233.1:0-62848 GCA_003426235.1 Xylaria polymorpha
GGTTTCTGCGCGCATGCTTATATCTACTTATTTCACTACTCTTGCTCAATGAGCCTAGAGTCTACGCTTGTTATATTGAATAGAGAGATGCAGTCATTCAGCCCCGCGACGCCTGAAGATGAAGTTTTAACTGAGATTCTCTCTGGCTTTCTTGAGAGGATTGAAGGTGAGATCATCTTCTTGTGAGCAATTCTCGGGATCATTTTCTTCTTATTTTGGCAGCTTTTAAAGCACGCACTTCCTGTTTAGGACAAAGGAGTGTCTAGGAGCTTGTGAATCCCTCAAAAATACGCTCTAATTGACCATAACTGACTCCCAGTATTGGAGGTACAAGGATAACACTGATGGCATCTATCCGTTTTCTAAAGAGAAAATGGCCGAGGTACAGATGGAGAACTACGACATCCAGCAAGGCATATAGTTTGAAGACAATAACTATTGGTCGGCGATGATCACGGGACCTGCAAAGGAGCCTCGACCGGAGAGGGGGAAGCCAAGGTACGGACCCTAAGGCATGCCTAATAAATAATTAAAGGCAAAGGTTACATCGAAGGATGGATTAGGAAGCCAAGGACCCTTTAGACCCTAAAAGAATCATTAGTTGAATATGAACACTTTCCAGGCCCTTGAAAACAAGCCCTTGTCACAAGCTGCGACTGTCATTTTGGCGATACAGATTCCTCTTATCGCTGCCGGCATTTTCAGCAATGTATTCAGCCGTAACAACCCCGGAGCGCTGGCTTGTGATAGATTGAGGATTTAGGTATGTCAGTAGACTGGTTATTCGGGCAACATCTACCAAACAACCGGTAGCAAAAAAGCGGACAGTAATAATTTACTTACTTACTTATTATCTTTGTTCAAGCTACGCTCACTTTACGGCCAAAGTATTAGTTTAAAACCTGGGTAATGTAGACTATTTAATCTAACCAGGTATGTATGGATCTATATACTACACTTGGACATCCTAGCCCGTCTATTCTAATTAGCCACTGTTTCTAGCTATTTTGGCCCCTTACGCCGCTTATGTAGATTACCATGTACGCGTCTTCCAGACCTCATACAAATACAACAAGCGAACAAGAGCTGATAGTTTCAAAACAGAGGCCGGCCAGTGAAATGCTCGGGGAATCCCGACAAAAGAAGATGGACGTGGAACGCATCCGCAATCCGGTCCGCTCGAGACAGTCGGAATTGAAAGACATCGCACATTGAATATCATCTGATGTGAAATGATTTAGCATGACCTCAATGTTGTGAGTGAAGGTCATGGATACGCAGCATGTACAACAAGGACACACTGTGAGCTCGTTCGTGTATATATTCAGAGGTTCTGCTGCCCCTAATATGCTCTGTTGGATAGTAAATCAAGTCTCAATCAAGTCTTATATCTCATTGATTCCAGCGCTTGACCCCAAGCCGACGCAACTTGATCCTTTACTTAAGTGCGTATGAGATTATGAGGGGATACCCATCCATGAGCTGTTCCCATTTCTATAATTATTCATAATTCATGCCCATATGAAAAAGCTTTTCAGCAGAAGTCATACTTTGACATAATGTTCTCCATTGCCACCTTATATCCTAGATTTCAGAACTAATTCGCGCAATCTTTTGCTGCTGAGGATACTCCATCTCCTCCAAACAATCATGGCAAGCAACACAAAAGACAACGGCCGGGACCATAATGCTGGTCAAATCGATAAGAGTGCCGCTGAACCGGACGCGCTTACGATCATCAAAGGCGACAACAACGTCAAGCCCATCAGAAGGGTACACGAAGGTCGGGGTCGACTTGAACGCTGGTGACGGGGGTACTTATATCTATCTCTGCAATTAAAAGGCTCCTCCTGGATCCAACAAGCAGGCCATTGTCGGTCTGCAAGTCTTTTGGGACCAAGAAGCCACGCCTTCAGGCTATGGAAAGATTCCGGACGACTTGAACGCTGGCGTGGGCGAGAAGTATATTTATCTCTGTAATTACTATAAAACAGGCTAATTATTACGCTCCCTAATTTACACGGCAATTCTAGATGTCACGGTATACACAACCAACGACCCTGACGAGGCTACGCCCTAATTACGACTACATCAAGATCAACCGTGACCTAAATGCTGGCGCAGGTGGCCAGTATTATGTCTACATCGCCTACAAGACGAAGGCCAGCGGGAAGTAACATGGCAACCAACGTTGCGTCGTAAGCGCTTTCAGGCGTGAGGAGGGATGGGACATTTCGGCAGTCGAGAGTTGTGGCGGATTTTCGAATGTGGGCGCGGAAAGCAAGATTAGACTGGCGGTGCGGCAGTCTTACCAGGTTTGCACTTCGTCGTAGTCATGGATCGAGGGACCTTCATTAATTATATGACTACATCAATGATACGGCGAGGAACGATTACCCAAGACCACAACCCTAGGCACACCTCCTGTATTCCAGGGGTTGTAAACCTCCACCTTAGTCGCGTGTTCCCGCTCAAATATACTATAGCTTGGCTCCCACTGCGGATATCTTCGAAGCTGTTCTCCGGTCTTGAGAACGAGCACGCCCAATTTCGACGAAGATCGCCACTTGAAAAACTGCTCTCCCACGTCTTTGGCGGAGTCCTCGTTCAAGATGGGCTGTATGTATACGGCTTTCTCCTTCTCCGGCCCGCGAATTCCGCTCGCGGTCCTGATCCCTAGCTCGAGATGAAGCGTCAATCTTCCGAGGTTCCTGAACCCCGTTGCGAGGGCTTTGAGGAAGTCCTCGGGCTGTGATAACACCGTGTTAGCCGGCTCTCTTGGTCTCGAATTTTCGAGTCTGCTTACCCATTTGCCGTCCCGGTAGAGGTCGAGCTCCAGTGTCTCGAGATGAGGGCAGCTCTTATCGAGCTCTTGGAGCTTCTCAACGCTAAGGGTCGGCCTCTGACCTTCCCCCCGCACCGGCTCGAACGAGTGCAGGCAAAAATGCTTTAGGCCCGGGTGATTTCCGATCGGCCCTATTGGGAGGTGATACCCCCTGACTGTTAGGCTTTCTAGAGAGGTGAAAGTCTTTAGAAAGTCTTTCAACGGCGGACAGTTGATCTTCCGGTCGGCATCATCGTACACCTTCACCTCGAGGTTCCGTAGGGCTGTAGCGTAGTCTGCGGCAATCTCCAAGAAGTCGGCCGTATATCGAGGTCCAAGGGTGAGCGATCTCAATTTCGACCACTGGAACCTTTCCTGCCAATGCCACTCTTCATCTTCGGTAGGATTGTACCCGCTGAGCGATAACTCTTCCAAAGGCGGGAAAACTTCGTCGCCAGAAAATTGAAATGAGTGTATTCTTGGGAAACGGGCTGACCTCCTTACACATCCGCCATAACCCCCGGCAATCTGGAGCGAAAACGTCGTCAGGTTAGGACAGGCGAACATGAGCTTCTGGATGCCTAAAACATCACGATTCGGCCCGTCGCGTTCATTGGTGGGATTTACTTGGGCCGCGAGAAGGGCAACATTTTGCAAATCGCTTTCGACAGGGCGCCTGCCATCTTCGGCGAGTAAGTGAAGCGATATTCGTTTACCATGACCGGCAAGGTCTTGCAAGAGCTGCTGTCTCGGATTGCTTCTGAGCCTACAATGATAGTCTTGTTAGCGTGACATACCTCGACTACGAAATAAGGTTGTTTATTATTCGTACTTGACCCGCCGTAGATTCGGAAGAGAATCGACCAGGCCACCAATCGCGTCTCCATATAACCTAAATTATCGTCTTCTTCGTCGCTGAAGAGCCCGAAATCCAATTCATGAACCGCGTTCCTCAATTGTTCATTTTTCGTGTCCAGCAGTCTGGATGTCAGGGGACGCACGAACACCAGCGGATCATCCTCAACCTCCCAATCAATTATTTCGTGGGGCACCAAGGGAATGACCCTGTATAAATGGGGGATGGCCATCGCAGACCAGGCACGCGATGTTAGGCAGACATTGCAGAGATCCTTGCGACTCTCTATCTGTCACGTATTCGTTAGATGTGGCAAATTGTAGGTTAGGGTGATGTTTCGTACTTGATCAAAAATGAGGTACCATACGTCACGATTCATGGGAATCGAGGTCCCGTTGGCGATGGCACCAGTTTCGAAGTTGTTCAAAGCCATAGTAATTGAACACCTGTGATTTCGTAGGCTCCTTCTGCTAATATTGTTCTATGCTATCACGATCAGTAATCGACCCTATGAAGGCTAATGGATGCACCTCTTGAGACGTGGGGGATCAAGGGGGGGTGTCGGCTTTTTATATACGTTATTATGACTACCTGAGTCATCATGTAGGCTAGATCACCATGTCTGCCTACCTGGGTGCAACACCAGCAGGTTGCAGCCAACGGCTGGTGAGACGAGTGGCCTGCATGGCACCATCCATGTCGCCAAGAGTGATCCGCCTACCCATCAGAGTAACAACGACTACGCCTCGGTTCGCTTATCTCGACCAGATGGCTCAACTACTTGTTTAGGCTTGCGGTCGACATTAACTATTTGGCAAGCCGGTTATGTCTCTGTATCTAAATATATGTGTATATACTTGTAGATGACTGCTGTTAAGCAGAAGGTTTTAATACAATGTTGTCAATTAATCGAACAGCAGGGCCGTTACTGTGGCCCAAATCCTCTCCAGGTTGCGGTGACTCCACAGGAAGCATTTTGACTGCGCCGCTTAGTATACCGCCGACTTTGGGGTCGATCTCAGTCACCTCCTCCATGGTCGAAGGGTCAGCTAGAGATATATAGTCAACTTCGTACTTAACCCGCTGCTCGGGACCAAGAGCCAGCTGTTCATTCAACGTGTTCACAGTCACAGAATTGGCAGCTTGGAGGATAGTCTCCCTGTGAAGCATGCCTTTTAGATACTGCTCCTCGGCAGCTCGAAGAGCACGGTTCAGCACTGTTGCGATCTTGCGGCGCCGCTCGCCGAGGTAGACGTTCCGCGAGCTCAAAGCAAGGCCATCTGGTTCTCTGCTCGTCGGGCAGACGACGACATCTATCGGGAGAATGAAGTCCCTGACCAAGTTGCGGATCACGACAGTCTGCTGCACGTCTTTCTGGCCAAAATACACCTTCTCGGGCTGCACAATGTTGAAGAGCTTCATGCACACGGTCGCCACACCGCGGAAGAAAGTCGGGCGCGTACGGCCCTCGAGCAACTCGCTAACAGGGGTCATGACGACAAAGCTGCCCTTTGAATCCACCTCCTGGCCAGGAAATCCAGAAGGGTACATGTCGCCTGTCGTGGGGGCGAAAACAGCACTGATGCGCCCCAAGTTTCCACCGTCGTCCGCTAGCTCTCGATCCAGCTCGGCTAGGATCTTGCAATCGTGGTCCCATGTCACCGGGTACGAGGCTAGATCTTCTTTGATGCCGAACTGGGCCGGGTTCACATATATGCTAACGACAATGTGGTGCGACTCACGAGCCGCGGCGCGGATGAGAGACAGATGACCGTCGTGGAGGGCGCCCATGGTGGGGACGAGACTGACAATTCGGTGGTCGAGGACCTGCGGCTTCCGCCATTTTCGCACGGCGTCCACAGTTCTTAGGACTTTAATGGGCGTCGAGGGGATGGTCTCAAGAGCTTGCCGTCGCGCCGAGGCCATGGTGCGGGCCAGGGTAGGGTTCCAGGCACGCGACCCCGCGAGGGGGCGCATTATGCGCGAAACCATGATCGCAATGCTGGCGTGGGAGTTCAGGGGGATTTGGCGGCCACGGATTTACAAGATGAGGTATTTCCTGGCCCAGAAGGAGCCATTGTGGTGGCTCAATGGCGGGTTGAAAAAGGTAAGCGAGCAAAAGGCCGTGACGCTTTCTGCGGCGAACATTTGAGGATGAATCGTTTTGACGGGGAGTTGTAGATAAAGAAATGATAAATGATAGAGGAATGCGCTAGCTCAGGTACATACCTACCTAACCTAGGGTACTCTCTGGTGGGCAACGTCACGTCCACCTTGGGACGTCACCATTTTCAGGGTCCAATTCCACGAAACACTCTTCCTACCTAGAGTCTTACTTACCTACCTACCTACTGTACTGACGGCGGCCCTTGGCATTCACTTTTCGGGGTGTGCTGGTGCAACAATGCCCCGCTACCCTTATCCGGGTGGCTACTTACCTACTTACCTATGTAGGTACCGCTATCTAACCGTTCGATGATGGATATATTTCAAGGTCTATCCATGCCTTCATGTCTTGATATCTAATATCGCCTCGTGGTCCTGCCGTGTCTACTTCTTGTCCGAATGGGCCTGCCGGACAAGGCATATGTCGAGTGAGAGTGACCTGTGACTGCGAATAGATGCAGCTGGACTTCTGCACTCCCCGCCGACACGTTCCGCCAGCACTTCACCGCATCTCACCCTCGTAGTCCATTCGGCGACCTGTCGATCCAGCACACGCGAAGATGGCAGCAGCCTCGATTCGAGCGCTGCTGTTACTTGCCGCCTCATTCCCGCAGAACGCCTTTGCGGCGAACCCGGCCCGCTATGGACAAGAGCAGATCGCGCTGAACGACGACACCAACTTCCAAGAGGCCTGTCCAGACTACACGCAGTACTCGGCCTATCCCCAGTGAGTCGCCCCCGTCCTGCAGTTGCGGTTGGCAATTAGCGCATGGCTTGCCTCAGGGCCTCCTAATTGACCTGCTTCCGATGTGTAATAGCCGACCTTTAAGCGAAGGGCCCCTTGAGCTACCGTATCAGAGACCGCACCGGAACTGTCGCACGTTCAACTCGGATGTCATAGAGAAGGTGATTGAGGACGTGGTTTCGCGCATGAAGGATCCCGACCTTGCGCGGTTATTCGAAAATACATTCCCGGTTAGTTCACCACCGTCTTGTCCCTATCAAAACCCTCGTCGGTTGGGATGCAATGCGGCTATGAACCAACTGACATGACTTCGCCCGTGTAGTCTACGACCGACACCACCGTCAAATTTCATACTACTGGATCGGCGGATACGAAGCGGAACAAGGTCAATACAGGACTTGATGATGAGGGACAATGGGAAGGCCCGCAATCATTCATCATTACTGGTAATGCTTCTTTGCTCGGCCCATCTGGCTGATCACCGTAGTGCTCCCTAGCTCACGCGCCCACACAGGAGATATCATCGCTGAATGGCTCCGAGACTCGACGAACCAATTGTCCCCTTACCAGGCCCTCGCCAAAAAGGACCCCAATATATATCAGTTAATTCTCGGCGCCATTAACACTCAATCCGAGTTCGTCATCGAGTCACCTTATTGCAATGCCTTTCAACCTCCGCCCATCAGCAACTTACCCATCACCAATAACGGTCAGGATGATGTCGTGCATCCTGCATACGAACCGACATTTGTCTTCGAGTGCAAATACGAGCTGGACTCACTCGCCCATTTTCTTGCTTTGGGCAATGACTTCAATGAGCATACCGACTCTAAAGAATTCCTTACACCAAGATGGTATCAAGCATTGCATACACTATTGAATGTGCTGGAGGAGCAGTCGAAATCAACCTTTAACCCAGAGACGGGCCGGTTCCGTAGGAATGCATATACCTTTAGCCGCAACACGAATACAGGGACAGAGACACTGAACCTCAACGGCGTAGGCAATCCCCTCAACAGCGGCACCGGCTTAGTACGTTCCGCATTTAGGCCAAGCGACGATGCCACGATCTTGGGTTTCTTCATACCCGCTAATGCCCAGATAGCCATGGAGTTGAAACGAACAGCTAAGATCCTGGAGGATGTCGGCAAAAGCTCACTGGCGCAAAGGCTGGACGAGTGGAGTCAGAAGATAACAAAGGGTATCTGGGAGTATGGTGTTGTCGAACACCGCCAGTTTGGGAAAGTTTTTGCTTACGAAGTGGACGGTTACGGATCATCAATCCTCATGGACGATGCAAATTATCCGTCTCTTCTGGCACTGCCACTCATGGGCTTCGTAGACGCGAGCGACGAGACCTACCAGAACACAAGACGGATGCTACTTTCAAAGTCTTCGAATCCGTACTATCTCACAGGCAGGGATTTCCATGGTATAGGGGGTGAGTTGTTCATTTACCATTAAATTGGCGTATTCACGGCTAACAGTAGCGTAGGGCCCCATATTGGCCTCATGAATGCCTGGCCTATGAGTTTGCTCGTCCAAGCCCGGACATCTGACAATGATGCAGAGATAGTGGAGTGTATCGATCTTGTTCTACGTTCCAGCAAGCTCGGCTTGATTCACGAAAGTGTCGACGTGAATATACTGGGCTCGTATACAAGTAAGTAGACCCATTTCTAGCTCTAGTTTCAAGTCCAGAGTGCTAACACGAGATATAGGGAGTTGGTTCGCATGTAAGCTGCAAAAATGGGAATCAACCCACAATTGCTGATTTGAATTTGCTGACAATTTCCATAGGGGCTAATGGCGTCTTCGCCTCAACGATTCTCGATCTTGCAAAGCGCAAACCGCATTTGATATTTACTGATCCAACGCCGTATGATGTTTCCAGCATGTAAATAAATGAGGGCTGGGATCAATGACATAGTGATGGTAAGCTAGCTAGCAAATCATGAGCACACTCGGCTCAGCATTATACCCACTGAGAAAGAACGATGATTTATTACTTCTGTTCAAAAATTATAGACTACTACCACAAATAGCAATAGTGTGCTTCGTGTCTTTACTATAACATATTTTGGGTTTTGATTAGTCATGAAATCCCATCACTCACGCCCTTTCATCGACATAGCAGCGTTTGATCTAACTTCGAGTCCGTATTGTACATGAGCTTGATAATAAGCTGATAGAAACCAAGTCCTCAGGGGCAACGACCAAGCTCATCGCACTTGTATAAACCCATCAATGCTAAGGTCATACACTGTCCGTGCACATCGGAGCAAGCGAAACGTCATAGGCTACGTCGCATCGGGCAGACCCCACCAACTCGCATCTCTCGGTACTCCCGTTACCACCCTAGATTGCCGCCCTATTAGCGGTACAGTGAAGATGGTTGCCGGACAATCTATATCGGCCGTAACAGAGGGGAGGCAAGGGAACGGCGAAGGATCATGCACGAAAACTAGCACCATCCAGACCAGATCTGGCGAGAAGAAAAGCATCAACCTCCTCCGCGGCTGGCCCTCCGTATCCCTGCTCCCAGCGGCCGCGCTCCGCGCAGCGTCCCAGACGGCGCTCACGGACCCGAAGATCTGGGCGCCGGGGGCTCGAGTATGCCCCGGATCCGGGGTACCAGCCACTCCGCGAGGCGCTGGCGCGCTGGCTGGGGCAGTTCTACAGGGACGTGATCCCGGCCGTCACGGCGGCACAAGAAGAAGAAGAAGATGAAGATGATGATGACGCGGATCGCATCACAATTACGGGCGGGGCCTCGCAGAGCCTAGCATGTCTGCTGCAGTCGTTCACGGACCCGGCGCGCACGCTCGCCGTCTGGGTCGTGGCGCCGTGCTACTTCCTGGCGTGCCCCATCTTCGCCGACGCGGGCTTCGCGGGCCGCATGCGCGCCGTGCCCGAGGATGACGAGGGCGTGGATGTCGAGGTCCTGGAGCGCGAGATGCGTGCCCTCGAGGAGGAAGAGGAGGAAGAGATACGCGAAGATAATGGAAAGGGGAGGAGGAGGAGGAGGAGACAGTTCAAAGACCCCGCTCCGCATAGGAAGATCTACCGCCACGTCATCTACTGCGTGCCGGCGTTCGCGAACCCGAGCGCCCGCACGATGACGCTCGCGCGCCGGGAGGCGCTCGTCGACCTCGCGCGACGCCACGACGCCCTGGTCGTCTGCGATGACGTCTATGATATGCTGCAGTGGCGGGTTCAGCCTTCTTCTTTCCCCCTTTCCTCTTCCTCTTCTTCCTCTTCAGTCTCCAAAGACGCCGATTTCCACAAGGCGCTACTCCCGCGCGTGACGGACATCGACCTCGCGAGGGGGCGCTCGCCACACGACCCGCCGGGCAAGCGGTTCGGACACGCCGTGTCGAACGGGTCGTTCAGCAAGCTCGTGGCGCCCGGGACGCGGACCGGGTGGACGTATTCGACGGCCGACTTCGCCTTCGGCAACGCGCAGACGGGGTCGACGCGCTCCGGCGGGGCGGCGAGCCAGCTTGCTGCGACCATCGTCTGCGAGCTGCTGCTGTCGCGGGGTGCCGGAGGCGCGCAAGGAGGGGGGGGGGAAGAAGAGTGCCAACTCGACACCCATATCCGACGGACCCTCCTCCCGTCATACGCCCGCCGCCACGCGGTCCTGACGCGCGCAGTCCGCGCCGAGCTCGTGCCCCTTGGCGTGCGCATGCACGAGGACAGTCTGCGGGGCCACGAGGGTGTGTATGGGGGTTATTTCGTGTGGATGACGCTCCCTACCTCGACTGCAGGTACGACTACAGGCACGGCTACGAGAACATGGCCCACGGCCAAAGCCATCGCGGATCGCTGCCGCGCCGACGAGGCCCTGATGATTGGGAACGGGGAGCTGTTCGCGGTACACGGTGACGAGGATGCGGTGCGCTTCGACAACGCTATTAGGCTGTGCTTTGCGTGGGAGGACGAGGACGATATGGTCGATGGTGTCGAGAGGCTTGGGCGCGTGATACGGAAGATGTTAGACGAGGGACCGGAAACTTGGACCACGAATTCTACGGGGCTAGGGGGTATGGATGAAGCAAAGTGAAGGTTACATTCGAGACTGGTCTTTCGAAGCTTCATGGATACACAAAAATTGGGGATTACAATCTACGGTGCTATAGAAAATTCATCTTTTAACAAGTTGTTTTGTGCATTGACGAGTTGTGGGTATCTAATATGAAGCACGACATTCGCTGCTCGCTCGCTCTTTCAATGATACAATGGCAGCAATACGAATAAACCCACCGAAATCTGGTCATAGTACAAACCCAGGTGACTACCAGCCCCATGTGCGCGTCGATGCCGTGAAGACGGGAGGCTTCCATTGTAGATTCTCGGGCAATAGGTACCGCTTCTTCTTCGACTTGGCCTTCTCACGTTGTAGGATCATGGACTCTGGGATGACGAGCTTGTGCTCGCCCTTATGGTATACTTGCATCTTGAGTGCTTGCAGGGTATGTTCGACGTCCTGCGTAGTCATCGCGAGCGCGCTCGAGATGCTCTCGATACTTGACTTCTCATCGCGATCATTTAACTCAAGCAGGAGGTCTATGATGTTCTCCGACCAGTACTGCCGGTAGCTGAGAAGCCCCAGATCGGACAGCGGCTTCTCGGGAGACCCAAGTTTCCCCTCGACCTTGGAGAGTTCGTAGGAGAACTGGATGAGCAATCGACCAAACCCCTTTCTCTGATACTGGGGGAGGGTCAGGATACAGGCGACGTTATATCCGTCCGCGCTCTCTTTCTCCTTAGAGAAGTACCCGACGAGATGGTGCCCTTTCTCGCTCTTTTGCGTCATCACGTAGAATAAGAAAGGATCTACGTCGTAGTATAGTGTTTTATGGTCAAGGAACATCTTGGAGAGCAGACATAAGTTTCGGCACCACGTACGCTGTCGGCGGCCATCAATCTCGAAAAACGACACGTAATCATCGCGATAGATCTCGTTTCCTGGCGGGTGCTGCAAGGTGCACTTTTGGCGGTGTCTTGTGAAAGATTTCTTGTCTCCATAATAGCTCAGACAGAACTCACAATATGAAAATGACGTCCTCCTGGGTAAAGGATTCAGGGTAGGGTGAGAAGTACCATGGAAATAGATCATACTGGCCGAACTGCACCTTCGATATGTTTCGTATTCGAGCGAGTTCGGTCGGGTTTTGTGTCATGGAACCACCAGTCCGCAGCTTCTCGATCTCGGCCTCTCTGCTGAACTCTGTTTCTTTCTTCACCTCGGGCGCCTGGTCGTCTTCGTCAATGTCCATCTCATCGCCGCCGGCAGCAGGCGTCCCTGTAGACTTCTGCTCAAGATCTCTCGGTGTGGAAGGCGCTTTGGATGGTGGTTGTGTATCAGACACCTCAGGCCATGGGCGAGGCGTGACGGTTTCGGACGTGACAGACTGCTCTCTTTTCCCAAGACGCTTTTGAGCCTTACTCGGCGCCTTCTTCTTCGATACAGTTGTGTTCTTGCTCTTGCTATCCTTCTGCTTGTCTTTGTCGGGGTTCGGCCATTCGACATCGTGGTCGAAATCTATGCGCTTCGCGGGGACCCATTCATCAAGACGCTTGTTGAAGTTATCAAAGTTGCAGTAGAATTGTCGGCCGCTCTTGGTGTCTTTGATGCTGAGGATTTCGGCGCGACGGGCTTGTCCATTTTTCTCGACCATGGCGATGCAACCAACTCCCAGCGTGTCAATAGTGGCTTTGCTCTTCTGTCGCGGCCCCTCGGGCCCGACAGACGCCTCCCCATTCAGCGCACCGGGACTCATGATGAAAATCAGATGGCGACGCGGTCGTTGTGATGAAATTCGGCTATGTTGGGTTGGAATTGATGGCGGGATGAGAAAGTTAGGTGGGTAATGTAGTGGATAGAGGGGCAATTTACAGCGCAAAAAGAGGCAAGAAATACTGTGTGTATGAAGATGTAACCACTGTATAATCACACTGTAGACAGAATCTCCTCCGAATAGAATTAGAAATGTTATAAGTCAAAAGAGATGCAATAGCTTAACACTTGTCATAAAATTAAATGCGACTTTCCATAGTATAACAGCTAAACTCCAGAACTCCCAATAGTCCGAACTAAAGGCATCATTTGCGTGGCTCTCGGTCGTTACTTTACTTTGTCGGGTCCGACTCCGTACTTGACAAGTGTATCTGGGAAATGTGAGCACATGTGAATTGAGGTTCGGCTGGTAAGTTTGTGATCGAACCTCTTCCGCAAATGCGATCCATTCCTCCATCCCTCGCACATAGGGGTCGGTACTAGAGTCGCTTGTAGACTCGTGACCCCAGATCATCAACTCGTCAAATGTAGCCCTGCCCTTCATCACGCCAACCTGGAGTTGGTCTTCTGGGTTTTCTATCACGTCCACATCATCATCGACAGGTTCTTGCTTCGTCGCTGTCTCGGGCTTTGGGTCCGCCTTCTCGACGACCACACCATAATATCCCTCCGGCAGTTTGACGGCTTTTCCGTGGAGCTTTCTACCTCTTAGATAGGCGGTATGTGAGTTATCTGACTCTCGTGAACTCAATTAGGCTTCCATCTGGCATTTTGCGAGTCAAATTGCTCACCTTCGGATTTGGTAGGATTCCAAAATGTGTCAGAGGGGTTCACGTCTCCATCATGATGTATCCGGCAGGGCAATAAATTGACTGTTGCTTTTTCCTGTTCAGAAACTCCAGGTTCTACGGTAAACAGGGGTGGAGGCATTTTATTTGTGAAGTTTTAAAGATTGGGTAGGTAATTGACGAACTTATAGATTGAGACGCGTCAAGTCCGTCCAGGGGCACCGCGTTTAATTGATCTGCGTATGCCCAGAAAACAAAACTGGAACCTTACCTACCGACGGGAGACGGGATTCTTGCAAGGTTGCTTAGGTACCTAAAGGTTATACTAGAACCTATTCCACTAACCGTAATATCTCATTACCGATTTTAGGTCCTTTTACCAAAATTCCTACGTATTTCTACTCAGCCGACGCATCAATTGATGAGGCATAAAACTCCTCGAGCGCTGCCATCGCCATTGCCTCCTCCGCAGCCTTCTTCGCAGCCCCATCCGCGTCTTCATTCCACGCTCTCGGGATTCGCCAGAATTCGATAGAGATTCCCATGTCAGACCATCTCCATACTTCGCCTAGTAGCATTTCCCACAAGTCCTTGTTCTTTACGTTAGTGCTCCTATAGCCGCGCCACCCATTCCCGACCCAAACCCTGGTCCTTTCAGTGGCGCCCTTGGAAACATATTCCGAGTCGGTGGCGATGACAATTTTTTGAAACCCTCAAAGGCCAAGGCTTGAGAACCGAGGGCAGCAAGAGCGGCTTGCAGTTTGGCTCGATGGTTGGTTTGCACGCTGGCATCATCGAGTGGCTCCAAGCGCCCAGAAGTTATGACTGGTTCACGCTCAAGGTTGAGGCCATGAACGAAGGCCCAGCCAGCTTTCACATCTAGCTGCCCATTGATCTGCTGCTCATTGTTCTGTTCATTGTTCTGCTGTCCATTGTTCTGCTGCTCAAAGCTTGGCCATGAGCCACCAGTGTAGATGAGAACCCAATCATCATGAATATGGTGAACGTATCTATGCAATCAAGTATCAGTCACGCCCAGTTGTAACAAACGCCGCACAGATCACAATAGGCCTCCTCTCGTAGTATTCTACTTCTCTTACCTAGCGATGCCTCCGTAGCTCGCTCTCCCGGGGAATCTCACGGGGAAGAGGTTGGTTGGTCTTGCCGAACCCGAGGGCGGAGCGAACTCGGTAGGGAAGACATGGATGGTCCCTTCACAATAGTCAGTCGCTGTCATGTGGAGCAGCGGGCATGAAACCCTGAGCAGGGTACCAACCACGAGACATTGTAGTGATGGTCGGGGGGGTGAGAAAAGGGTCTGAGAACGCAGGCGGGTGAGTGGTGTTATATGAAAGACTTGGATGATTGAGAAGATAGAGGAGGAAACGAGGTAGGAACCCAGGTAGGTTTCTAGGTGGAAAACTAGCTGGAAAACTAGCTGGGCATACAGATGGAAACGCAGGCTGGAAGTTACATTGTTAAACCTCTGAACCTACCAGGTCAAGATGCTGCGCCCGCATACATGTAAATAAGTTTGCGTTTGCGTAACAACAGACACCACGCATAAGGTGGGATGGAGAATTCAAAGCGTGAAGTTGAGCACAGAGATAGGTACAGTGAGTGTATAGACCTCTTACCTAGAGCTCGTATAATTACATGCAAGGTGGTGGCAACTTGTAGGCGTTTCGTTACCTAAGGTACCTACCTCATAATAGGTATATATCACTGTATGTAGTTAGGCATTCCAAATCTGCCTCTGTACTTACCATAGCTAGAAGCTTAGAAACTGAAGAAAATGATGTGTAAGTTAGCAACAGGCAGTGCTCTTTCCCATCCTGCACCAGGAAGATATCTAGGTAAGCATGCGCCAAGCACCCCCTATTTTCAAACTCCATCTACTTGATGCTTTTCCCCCAGGCAGTAATCTCGATAAGAGTCAAGTTCTAGGCTCCCCCTCAATTAGATTACATAGTCTTGATCTATCGCCTCGTTATTTATCTTTTCACTTTATTGCCAACACTATCTATAACCGTAGTTTCTATGCTACCATGTCCGTGAGGTTGGTCATAGAGTTAATAGATAGGAATACCTGTTTGCGCGAATGATTCGAGCAAACGCTTTTGCAAACTTAGATAGTCTATATACAAGAATTTTTCGAAACTCTCCTCTCCTAATATTTCATTACCCTGTTCTTTATGGCATAAGCGTTAATTTAAATACCCCTGATCGTATCAGTGTCTATCTGCTGGGCGATGGGTGTATAAGTTCAATTGCGCAGGTAGGATGGGCTTGTGCCGTTGCCCCCGTTGGCGATAGCGTATGATCTTAATAGTGATCTTGTCAGCACACCTTCATGGTCTAGGGACTATATCCCCATTTGGCAAGGGGTGGTTTAATTACCGGTAAACTTGCCCTCCCACCGCTGACAACCTTAGCACTACCACTGCCGAGATTGATCTCCTGTCCAGCCTCTCGACGCGCGAGCTTCTGAGAACGCGAACGTTCGGCTATCGGGCGTCGAGATCTGTAGTTTGATGGGGGCACACAACCATTCAGACGACACAGGTTTGACGATAGCCTCGGGGGCTGCCATACCTGGAAGTCCGAACGTCTCGGCCCTGAAACGGGGATGATGAGAGATATTGCCATTATCGGACGGCAAAAGCACAATATCAAGGTCAATATGCTGTAGCTGGGTTAAGAAAACTGATACACCGGCCTCCTCGTCTTCATACCGGGGCTGGAATGTGATATCGACGGAGAAATTGAAGAAAGTGGCTGATTGTAGTCGGGAAACGAATGCTTGGCTATCGTTACCAGCTATGAAAGAGCTGTCGCCGGTGAGATTGGCCCGTGAAGGGGCAATCCTTAGAGTATTTGGATGTCCCCTGGGCGAAACGGTAAATAGAGATTTTAGCTCCGGTCGCCACATGAGAAATTGTTTGGGCAACTCAGAACCGGGGGCAAATTCGAACGAGTCTCCATCGTCAACGAAGGGTCTGGTACCTGGAGGGTTCCTGTTCTTGACTGGCAGCGGACCACTCATGGAACCCTCCACAGATTCCAGCTTCGGCCAACCCGCTTCCTCCCAAGTTCCAGAGAAAAGGACCGTCTCCCTCCTCATGGGGTATACAGTGAAATTAGGACCGGATCTCGTTGCCAAAGCTACGCCTCACCAGTTCCCCGCCTTATCCTGGAAAATGTCGGCATGTCCTACTGTCTGGAAGTAATTGGCCGTATCGTTGGCTATCAGAATCGGGTTCCTGGTATAGCTCTGATAATGCCCACTAACGCTGGAAGAACGGGCAATGGTAACTGAATGATGGATATCGCTTCCACCTTCAGCCACAAGCAAGTAATACAAGCCATCCTTTTTATATATATGAGGTGCTTCTAGATAGAGAGCACCAGTGCCCTTCCATATTGTACTCCAATTTCCCGTGTCCCTGGTTTCTAGATTGAAGGTGGCTTGGATGATCTCGGTATCCCGGGTCGTATTGTACTCCGGAAAGCTCACGAGCCTCCACGTTACTAGGTCTCGGCTGGAGTAGATGGCAATATCAGGAAACGCCAGAAATGTTGATGTTGCGTACAAGAATACGTCATCCCATTCTGGTATGAAGGTGCAGCTCGGGTCCGAATGCTATCTTGGAAGAATCGGGTTGACATAGGTGGAGGCTTGGCCAAAAATTGGCATGATTAATGCCACCACCGAGGCCGCGAAAAACACGGGCTTAAGCATTTGAAAGTTAATAATTGTTAAACTAGGCATTTAGTCACGGCCCTTCGGCTTCTGTCGCGCATGAGGATGATGAAGACGCCTGATAAAAATGTCTGTGAATGAGCTGATCTAGTCAAACACTGGACTACCATTATTTATAACGATTGAATAACCAGTTCGATCGATCTTCTAAATTGGCGCTTGCCTTTAGGTTCCATTTGCTGTGGGTTATGGCATGGTCCATGAAGGGACCTGAGCCATCATTACTACCTTCTTCGTATACTCTACCGACAACCGGTTAGAGTCTCCCATGAGATACCTCGTGAAATGAGCACTGTGTACTTTCCATCTTGTAATGGCACCACCAATCAACTAGGAGGATAAGCAGATGGAGGCACGTCATAAGTCGGCATCCTTGTTGCTATATTTCCCACCAGACACGTTCTCATAGATACGATAAATCATCCCCGACCCGCGTATTATAAAGAGCCCAAAAAATCGTGACCCAGCTAGCAAGACCTACTAATTCAGAGCATCCTGAGCATGCCTGACGTTGACTCTAGTCGTGTGAGAAGAGCTATTTCCGGGAGTGGCACAATGTTCTATCTATTAATATCAGTTTCGCTAATGAATTCCATTATGTAACTATACTACAACGGCCGTTAATTATTGGCCGTTGGTGTGTAGTGCTCGGATATATTAATTCGGAAAACTAGAGCAGCCCATATATTAATATTAAAGATATCTATCATCATTAGTATCCTCTCATCTAGCTAGCGGCCTGCTTCTTTCATTTAGATAGCCATAGTTATATCTCAGGGTATGAGATGTCGCTAGAAAACCACAGCCAGATTTTCCTTCAACTACTCATCGTTTATACCTTTACGTAAGCGCCACGAGGGTGATATTTCTCATCACCCCAGTAACATATATATATTTGTGTATAAAAAAGTGGGGGCAGTTTAGTGGTAGAAAAATGCAACCACGGATTATCACGTTTATTTTATTTCCATTTTTATTTTTTGGGAATATATCTTTGAGTTCCATTTGATCAAGGCGTTCCCCAATCGTATCTGCGATGATATGATTTCGATGCGTAAGGCTTGCATACCTCCATTCCTTGGGCCGCGACCGTGATTCCAACCGCCCGGCCTAAGTCAGTATTTCATTCTTCTAGATTACACTCCTTATCCTATCATAAGCTTCAGTGATCTCACAAGCAAAGCAAGACAAGCAATGCCATTTTACTTAGACTGAGTAGCTAATGCGCCCAATTGTTTTAGATGAGAAATCGAGAAAAGACAAGCAAGAATAAATATAGCATTATGTAAGCAGTTAAGTAGCTATTAAAGGTTACATGAGTGACTCTTTCTATAGGTAATTTCGTACCCCAGAACTTCAAGTTCTAGGACTTTCCATACTAACTCTTCAACATCTTTATGCAAACTACAAGCTGAATGAAATATATCAACTATCCCTCTTCTGTACTGTCTAATGGCCGTCTTATTTCGATGACTGCGGTAACCTCCTCCTTTGGCCATCGAATCCAGTGCCTATACTCCGGGGTTAGGGTGTCTTCCACTTGTTCCATGATGTGCTTTCCCCATTCCTCTCATAAGCCATAGATACTCGAGACTGTTGAGGAGTACCGCAAAATAGCCCAAGAATATCAAGGCTATTGGTTGTTTGCTTTGAAGAAGAGATGACCAGGTGTTGGGCCCTTGGCAAAGGTGATACCAAAAACAAACGATGTAGAGAAATAGAGGGCCGCGCAATTCTGATGGTCAATTGCTGGCAGAAGTTCTCGAACCAGATGTAATCCCTTCGCGAAGCGGCTGTCTGCGCGCCGCTGGTATTTAGTTGCCTGATCGGAGTGCAGTCTGCGGAGATCCAGTGCCGACAACGCCAGTACTAGGTGCAAAACCATAGGGAACTCGAAGCCTATGCCTATGCAGTTTTGCCGCCATTGGCGACCGCCAAACGTACCGTCTGCTAAGAGGAAGTGACTAAAGAGTTACAAATCATCCATGTTCAAGTCATGCACACCCGCCACGATACCGGGATCATTCGTGGCTTCGCTAGAGTCGACTACAGATCCAGCGGCGACGGCATTCGACGATGATGACAACAGGGCTGGTGACTGCTCCTCCGTCGTGATATTCTGCCAGTTCTTCCGAGGTCGCCCTCGCGGTCTCCTTACCGGGAGCTGCCCAGCATCCTCGACTTGCTTTTCGGGTACGGTAGTGGAGGTGCAGACAAGGCAGAGCCGAACACATCCACCACAAACGGGTTTTTAACCTCGTCGCACTGATCCTTGCGTAAGTATACGTAGCTATCCGCCTTCCGCCCACGTGTTACCGTACATCAATCTAGGCTAAAACCCACCTTACCTTTTCGCTTCTTACACAGGTCGCAGCCGTTTCGAGACTTTCTATGTGGCCTCCGGCGGGCTACCGGGCGTGACGGCGCTAAGTCGGTAACTGAGCTGTCGGATGGCATTGATCTCCAATCCTAGCTTGGCGACCGAATCCCGCGCATGTCACGTTAACACCCCAACTCCTATCGCGGCCTGATGTAGTGGGCCTGGGACTGTAGGTTTACGTACAGAATATACGATAAATGATGTCCCAATAGATCTTAGAGTGGTTTTTCTCTCGGCGCGCTAATTAATTACTGGCAGCTGCGCAATCGTCTGCAGAGTATGGTTTAGTGGCTAACGAAATTTTGAATAGGAGAGAGCGGTAAGAATGTTGCTTGAATACGAAAAAGAATATTATGCTGGGTCTACAGGCTTTTACTGTCTCCGTCGTGGTTAAACCATGACCGATACGAAAATTCGAGGTCTATCCGATTGGTGCGCCAGTATGTTGCAGTGTGGACCTTGCCCACGTTACAGTGCAGTGGTCCAAGGCCCTTCATAGGCCATGCTCTGCTATACGGTGATAGATGGATGATGAATGTATAAGTCAGATTGTATGCGTAAGGATGGGTGGCTTTATAGTAGGCCGTACGGACTACTTGCTCTAGATGCGTGTACAACTGTAGTCTATAGTATTATAGGTGGTGAATAGGTATTAGAAAGGCAGTCTAGTTTTATACGCACGTCCCCTAGAGATATAGTATCCAAAACCAATATTATTGCAGAAAATACACCATCTAATCGTGCGGTAGGGTTATCGGGAATGCCGAGGAAATCCTTGAAAATTGTTCTAAAGGAAGTGGAACAACCTGCCCCAACACTTGGGATGGGCGGTTGAAAGTGGGAAAGGCCATTTATGAATTGGGGCATATATAATGCGGGGTCTGTCGTTTGATCTGCCGTGGTAGAATTGCAGGAGAGTACAGATATTTATCTGGGACATAATCAACACTATAGCACTAAACCTAGCAAAATGAAGCTGCCCATCCTCGCTTTGTTGCCTTCGCTGGTGCTTGGTATCAAGCCTCTGGCTTCTATGATACGCTCGGATTGGGATTCTGCCTCCTCAGGCCAATGCGAAGATGCGAAGTACCTTCACAAACACCGCTTGTTTGTTCTCACTGACATAGACAATGAGCCCGACGATCAAATGAGTCTGGTTCGCCTGCTCACTTATAGTAACGAGATCGATATCAGGGGTATCACGGCGACGACGTCTACCTGGTTGAGGAATACCACTGGTGCTGGAACTATCCGTCAAGTTATTACAGCATATGGGAACGTCACAGCGAGTCTCGATGCAAATGTCCCAGCAAGCGGCAGATACCCTTCTGCTGCGACGCTGCTTTCCAAGGTCTCATCTGGTCATCCGGTGTATGGGTTGGTCGCTTTAGATCTAGACCTAAGCGAAGGGGCACAGGCCCTCATCCGCGCGACTGATGAGGCGTCGCCTAAGGATCCGTTGTGGGTGACGGTATGGGGCGGTGCCAACGTCCTAGCCGAGGCGCTGAACTCTGTCTCGAAGACACGCGACACCGACGAAATAACCGCTTTCATTGACCGAATGCGTGTCTATACAATCTCGGATCAAGACGACGCAGGTCCCTGGATCCGTACCAAGTATCCGACATTATTCTTTGTTACATCAATTCACGGTTACAGCATGTATACCACGGCCACATGGACAGGCATTTCGGGTGAAAACATCTATCATTTCGACAACGGCGGCCCTGACAGCTCTCTTGTAACGAATGATTGGCTTCAAAGCCACGTTAGGATCGGCGAGTTGGGGAAGTATTATCCTAACTTCACTTTTATCATGGAGGGTGATACACCTTCGTTCTTTCCCCTGATCCAGAATGGTCTCGGTTATCCAGAGCAGCCCTCGTGGGGTAGCTGGGGTGGGAGATATAGTTTGGTGGATACGTCTGGCAAGCAGCTACTATACGCCAATGCGGCGGACCAAGTCACGGGATTCAACGGCGACACTTTCGTGAGCCAGTTCGCCTCCATTTGGCGGTGGCGCCAACATTATCAGCACGACTTCGCTGCTCGTATGCGGTGGGCTGCAAGTGGGGAATATGAAGCCAACAACCATCCACCGGTGGCCATCGTGAACAGCACTTGTGGTCCGAGCCCTTGGACTGTGTCTTTCTCCTCGGGTGCGTCGGTCATTCTGGACGCGTCGGACAGTTGGGACCCTGATAACGACGAACTCAGCTTTCAGTGGTTCTACTATCAAGAACCAACACTCCCACCTTTTTACCCCTTTCCCACAGTGAGTCCGTTTGTCAAGATCACGAATGTCGATGAGCGGGGCATGATTGTCAATGTGCAACCTAACGTGGATCTCTTGGCCGCCTACGGGCAAGCAATGGGCATCTCAAGACTAGTACGTTCCTTTCTGAGGAAGCATTTAAGAAGCCGCTAACACATATCGTAGGACTTTCATATTATTCTGATGGTGACTGATAAGCGAGACCTGGGCTTGACTACTTATCGACGGATAGTTTTAGTACCAAACTAAGTGTTGAAATTAAAAGCCAAGTAATCGCATCAAACATGTAAGGCACACAAGAAAATATTTCCGGGTATAATTATATTTGAAGCCGTGTGCGTGGACAGCGGAAGAAATATAGCCAATACACCTACAGTATATGACTTCCACGATTAAAAAAACCCTGTGTGCGTGCAGTTCGACAGTAGTTAATGTTAAACTCCCTAAAGTAGTGGAACTACGGTCATTTTTTATTTTGAAAAATAATAGGATTGTGATCTAATTATATACTTGGACAAGAGCACTAGGAGGACACTCTTACTTGGCTGGTACCTACATTCCTTCTTTGTCATAGGATCCTATCGCTTTAAACTGAGCATGGTATTTGAACTAATTACCCGCTGCGGATTCTGACTTTTATGTAAATATTTGTTCTTGCTTACCAAACTGCTTTGAATCCAACGGGCAAAGTCGCGATTCGTTAGTATACATTCCTGTTGCCAAATTGGTGTCGTCCGAACCTCCCTTGTTTATAAGCGACTTTTCGTACAAAAAGTTGATTTACAGGTGGTCATAACTGATTTTCAGATGCATGTATTGGCAAACCACCGTCCTTCTGAAGGTATCCATTCACCTAATAAATGTGCCCCTGAGGCTAGCTTGCTTTGTGTCCGTTTGCTATTAATTGGGAGTTCATTTGTTATAGTATGATGCTTGATCGGACATAGTTTCTATCGTGACGAGAACACAGTTATAATAAGAGGTTCCTAGGATTGATTCTTTCCCGTTGTCACAAACCCCGTACACGAGGTAAACAATAGACTCTTGTTGTTGTACGAAGATCTCTAAAATGCTTCGCGGAACTATCCTGGCTATATACAGAAGTCTCTTTCCCTATGAGTGCATTATGACACCCATCGAGCGAGCCCTTACGTATGGGCGACACCCTATATGTTCACTCGCTCATTATTTATAATGCTTGCCACTGGAAGGTCACCGAATATGTCTTGGAGGATGTGTACACAGTAGCCTGTGTGGTCCCTGTTGGCACTACGCTTGCATAGAAAGTTGATGCTCCATTATAGGCAAGCTTTCCAGAAACGGCCTGGGATTCCATCAGCCATTGAGTAATTACTATGCAATACTAAAAGGGGAACAAGGGGCACTCACATTAAATACAGTTGCGCTAACACCCGAGGCACAGGTAAATACGCCGCTGACTACGCCGCAATTGCCCTTGGAGGACGTAAGAGTGAAGCCCGAGCCTAAGAGAAGGGGTGTTAGCTTATTTCTTATATCATGTAGGCAAAGAGCGAGGCACTACCTACCCGAAGCAGTGGCAGTGTATGTTGCGCATGTCCCTGTGGTATACCAAGTCCCCGCAGCAATAAGGCATCCATCTTCATTTCCGTTATAGTAAGCATTCAGGTACCTATTAGAAAATTAGTATAAGGGACACAGAAGTCTGAGTATAATGTATTCTGTTGTCTTTGATAGAATGTGGTTAATGACTTACCCCTTCCCGGAAAATGTGCCGGTTGCAGTGCTTGTAGGCGAAGTGGTCTATGATTAAACATGTTAGTAAGCGGTTTTTCCTACCACGTTCTCTCAGCTTGGTGATATCTCTTCGAGCCCAAGCTGGCGATGTCTGTATTAACTTACTGCATTATGTCAGTCTCCAACATCTTGAATCGTGCAACAGGGGAATGTACGGATACTACATACCAGTCTTAGTAGTCGTTGTCGTAGTACTAGTTGGGGATGTGCCAGTCCCGCTCTTGGGCAAGTACTTGACGCCGCTGCTGGGACAGTTCGAGCTCTGGCCAACTACCGCCGATTAATAATAGAAGTTAGCAAATTTAACCATCACCGAGAACAGTTAAGGTGCGGTCTTCTCGTCGACGGAGAATGCTAAGAAATCTTACCAATCGTCGATGCAACAAAATCAGCGTTTGTCAATGGTCCGTTGACAAAAAATCCGTAGTATACTTGGTATAATTCACTGTTGCTGCAGGAGATAATGGCGGCTTTTCCCGTTACCTTTAGTAGTGCGGCTTGTATTTGGGCAGATGTGTAAGTTTTCGTGCTTGAAGGGGTAATACCAGCAGCACTTAAAGCGCTGTAGGTATCCAATGTTTTAAACAGATCCACAACGACCTGGAAGTAATCTGCAGCTTCTTGTCCTTTGGTATAGCTGGAATAGCAGTCTGGATCGATTGTGCTAACGCAGGTTCCGTGGGTCGACCACTCGTGTTCCCAGAATGACTCAGGGGTCCCGTCATTACTCTGCCAGTAGCTCTGCATATATGACACAAGCGACGATTTGCCATTGTTTTGCAAGATGGTCGTTATGTCGGTATATGCGCGCGAAGAGTCACAGTTCTCGCTATAAGTCCCATCACAGTTATCGGGCCATAACCCGTGGATTGTCCAAGAGTTGCTTGGTCCAGTAACAGGGTCCGTGTCCCAGAACTGCGTCTGAAGGAATTGACCACCGGGTTTATTGACGCAACAGGAACTGACCGAGGATGAGCCGGCACTCGAGGAGCAGCTCTGAACTGTGCTTGAGCAGGTAGCGCGGGTGGCAAGCGAGAGCGCATTGGCAACCGGCACCGCTACAAGGGCTATTGAGATGGCTACGAAGGCCATAGTTGTTTCGGACGTTTCGCAGGTCGTGAGAGGGGACGTGAAAGAGAATGGGTGCCAAGCATCTTGTCAGTCACTGCTTCTGATACCTACTGTACTTATACAGCTATCACGCTGTGCGAAACCTAGTGATAGGGAGTTATTTTATCGCACGCATTGAGCCCATAGGCATACATCCCGGTCGCTCACCTGCCAAACCAGGACTGAAGCCTACGCGGCCGGTATCATGTGTGGGGTGTAGAGGGCCAGAGAATGCGGTTAATTCGTCCGTTTCAATGGGGATTAGTGAACCCAAAACCAAGTCTCTCCCTTACTCTCCGACCAGCTGCCTCGTTGCGACAATAGAACCTTCCGAATCCGGAAGTTCTAATCCGCGATGTCAGATCAATTTAGCATAGTAGCGCAATCCACGATGTAGACCCTGCTGTTTGATTGGTTATGTGCGGAAATACTATCATATCTGTTCTAGACCAATCGGAGACTCGAACTTAGACATGTTTTAATAAAACCAAGCTTTCGTATTATCTAAAAGGTGAGAGTTATTATCACCTGTACAGGTATTACTTGAATTTTTATAGTATTTTGAGATTTCTTTGGGCATATGCATTCTTACATGACTCTGCATTAGACTAGGTTAATCCCTCAGCTGGGGTCCTCATGGCGGAGACCGTTGTTAAAGGCCGATTGCGCATTGGCTAGAAGAGAGTATAGGACCCTGTTGAAGTAGGTATGGAATAATCTAGAAATAGTGTCGAGTGCCCTTCAAAACCAACATCATCTGGCTGGACTCGATGGTGACCGCTATTGATGAGATCTTCGCCCACTTGGCCGAGAAAAGAACGTTGCCGGCCATCACGAGAGGATTGTCATGAATAAAACTAACTGTCTAACACCAGATTTGTTATGAGACGCTGGTAAGGATGAGAGTTCTGGTTGCCGAAATCTTGAAGTCTGTTCGGCCTCTCCCGACTTGGGCGATTAAATCTACAATTTGATGGTAATTTAATAGTTCTAATTTTGTTTAACGTTTGTCGGCGCAACATCAGCTCCTATTACAGTACGTATAAGTGACCGCAGATGGCCGAGTCTCCAACTTGACAACGTTCTATCTCTTGATAGTGTTGTTGTTCAAAGTTGCAGTTCCTTTCCGTGACAGCTCCAGCTACGCAGTTTGATAGTTACAATCCCGTAAATCTAATCAATATTTAAAGTCATGAATATTATCTAACGGCTTTGTAAATGTTCTAGTATAATGGGCTAGCCCCTAAATTACGTCGGTATCTAGTAGTAATTTCAGGTCGCCTATGAGCCTACTATATAATGTCACAATTAGATGGAAGTCATAGCACCCTCTTATAATCTGTGGGATACAGAAAAAGAGTAACCATTTAATAGAAAGAATACATTAGAAGTATACAGAAGAGTTATCCATGCTCTATGATCACATAATTAAACAGCGGGTATTGTCACCTCCCCCATCTAAGCATGATGCTTGGGTGTTCAGGATGTCAAGTATGGGGTATGCATAGACTATTGTATGCTTCGACTAAGCTCGGATTTCAAGCGAGGAGGTGACGTTGTTTGAGCAAAGAAATGGGCCGTGGATGGTTTTCCTAAAGCCGAGCTTCTCCACGGCACAATAGAGTGCCCACATATTCTTTCTACCTAGATATAACGCTATTCCGATTCACTATTTTACCAAGAACGACTAGGTTTATATGACTGCCTTCAGGCGGAAAACTAATGAAGTCATCAAAACTTTTCAGCGTGAGCCTTCCATACCCCATATCAATCTGGCTATATGGATCTACACCCTGGATATGGTTACTACGGTATGGGTTGAATACCCCGATTGATTCCTCAAGTTAGGTAGTCTAGAAGTATAGGAATAGCATGGTTCAGCTACCACTGCTAGCCTCACTTTCGTTGACCTGCCACTGAAGATAGGTAAAACCATATAGAGATTTATTTTTAGGAAACGCCATAATTCTATTGCCTTATTCCTATGTTAGCGCAGAGGTATAAGTTATAGGTCTTATTTATATTACACTTTCCCAACACTGACAGTTGTACATAAAGACGACCCGCAAAGATCCAAAATCAAAATACATATACTCTTATTGGTCAATCAACGTCTGGGTACTGATCCGTAAAGTCTGTCCGCCCATCTAATAACGCCTCTGTGTTCATTTTCACACTCCATCTCAGGACTTCTGTTTTCTCTTCTTGGTCCCCTACTCCGTGATCCGCGATATCGCTGTTGTATTTCTTGGGTCCAGCAGCGAGATGGATTTGGAAAAGTGATGGTTGGGTAGTTAAACAGTTGTGATATCCCCGATTCGGGTCCCCTGTTCCCTCGCAAAACCACCGCAACATGATATCAAACGCGGTGTTGACGCGTTTCAAGCCGACCTCGTGGATAAGCTTCCGAGCCGATCGTCGGTTGACGGCGTAGGCCAAGGAGCAAATACCCTCTTGGACATCTGCAACAGCTAGTGTTAGCAAATACTGGGAATGTCTAGGCGAATACATCATCACAAGCCAGTCCTCACTAAGTTAATAGTGGCATGTTCCAGTCACTTACGATGTGTAACTCTTGTGTGGTTTGGATACTGTTCCTTCAGGTCATTGGAGTCGGACACAGTCCAGAGATGTTGTTGCTGTGGCACAGTCTAGCGTGGGGAAGGCAGTTAATACCGTCATCCTTTCTTTGATAGGGGTTGTGGATTACTGATCTAGACTCTAGCCTATTTTGACTACGTGGGAACATGTATCGTGATGGTGATGAAAGATTCATGTATGAAGACTGACCTGATCTGACTGAACAACTCTTCCCTTCGGTATCAATCTGCTATTGCTGAAAGGAAAATGCATGCCACAATGGCCGAGCCACAGCACATCCCATTCATCTCCATAGGGCGAACCTTGAGGAGCTATAGTGACAGGGAGACTATCGAAAGCCAAGTCAGGTGGGGAGCTGGGCGATGTATCGGCAGGGTTTGGATACGTGATATCGGCATATGTGGGACGGCCCGTGCCGGCGAGCGGTTGCGTTAGTCCATGCGAAGACAATGCAAGGTCGTGCAGCTGGTCGCGTAATCTAACGTCCCAATCTACATCGTCTTCGAGGATCAATGCCGAGGTCAGATTCCGTCTCACAACTCTATGTCGTTGAATTTAGCGCTGGGTATGAACTAATATTGGAAGTCTGTCGGAAGGGTCTCACTCTTGAATGGCATTCAAATGGCCACGCCAGGCGCCGACAGTCGGGTCGGAAGGGCGATCATGGGCGGTGGCTTGGGGTAGAGCGTTATCGGGAATGGTAGAGCCATCGACACCATCAACAAACTCGAACTCGATGTTGCTTAGCGCGGCAGCGAGACTCATGCCATCACGGCGGTCAGTTCGCGAAGGCAAGCTCACGACGAATATCTTCTCAAACTGGACAAATACATAACCGGATGAGTTGACAAGGACAAGTAACGGGGATGGTATAGACCCATGGGAGAGACGACAAAGAAACTTACACCGAGTGTGTTGTTGTAGATGTCTTGACTTGAAGAGAAACCTATGCCATCATGGGTCCTAATCCTGGCTCCCACGTGTGGCCAAGTCGGTGGATACGCCCACCAGACGATGAGGAGCGAAATGACGGTGCTAACAACAAGAAAGCTTAGGTTGGGAGGTCGACGCAACATTGAGACGACGTGGACGTAATAAACGCTCATGATACTTCAATCGAAGTTGTATAAAAGAAGGAATATTCTGCGCGCAAAACGATACCCATTTACCTCTCCGTTGCAAGTCTCCCTTCGGCGAGGCTCGACCAGCCAACGGTGTGTGTATGGCCCCAATACATTTGCAAGGATTGAAGCGGCCCCCCTGTCTCGCGCTACAGTAATTTGGGGTAGGGGACTGGACCAATAACCTGCTGCAAGGTACAAAGATATTGCTTTTTTCGGAAGCCAAGCTCCTCCCGTCGTTAGCGCCCTGGATAGTTCTCATATCTTCAGTCAAAGTGTTTAAAACATCTTGATAGGTCTCACCATCACTTTCGTAACTATTCTCAGTATAAGAGTAGGCTATTTAGGATATATTGCCAAGGTTTTTAGGTAGACGTAGACGTCCGTATGTTATACACACACAGAGTGATTGCGATGATCCTGCAATATGTTGCCACGCCATGCCATTGGCCTCGTCTGAGAGTTGTTGGTTCCATCGTGGAGGCGGCGCATCAACATGTGGCTTGGCTGGGCTTGGCATACATCTCAGCGCGTACTACAATTTCGCCATAAGCCGAAACACCTTCTCGCATCTCCTGAGTGGCACATACAGTAAGGTTGCATACAACTTGTAGCCTGCTATATTCATCTCAACAAGTTTTTAGCAATTCTATTGAGCCTTGGAGACCCTCGATGAGAAGAGAAAAACGATGTACGGCACTGCTGTCCCGTTTAGCATGATTGCCCTCATCTGGGTCACCTCGATACCATTCGTGCCGGTCGTCACTGGGCAGTCAGTAGGGCAGTTCTTCAACCCTCCGCCAGCCGTAGAAGCCCACGACTTCACGGGAGATCCTGTTTTCCGCTTGGGGGAAATCCAGACAATAAAGTTCACCACAATATACCCAAATTATGCCATCAATCTGTGGCAGCAGATTATGGGTGAAGAGGCGGCTACCAAAGGTCCAAGCATATATAGTACGTTTTAAACAGTTTCTCACTCTCATGTTATTAGATGGACGTTGACGATTCTCTCAAAAGGTGTTGAGGACGGCGCGGTGACGCAGTTCGACTGGAAGGTGCAAGTTTACCAGTTCGACTTGTCGGCTTCGAATGTGTTCTTCCTATGGCTTACTTCAACCACAAAAACGATGACGGCAGCGACCCTCCCTCAGTTACTTCGCACTACTTCAATATATCGGACAGCGCTGGTACTTCGGATATTTCATCCAGTACGTCGTCATTGACTCCTACAACTTCGCCTACTCGGCTCTCTACGCCTTCATTACCACCCGCTGGAACAACAACTACGAATTCCCTTCCGGCTACCACATCCAACCCAAACTCGTCCCCCGGCGTACTCAACACAGGTGCTAAAGCTGGCATCGGAGTTGGTGCTAGCCTAGCAGGTCTCGCGATTATAACTCTTTCTTTGCTCCTCTTCCGAAGTACGAGGCAAAAGCGCAGTTATCGAGCACCTGATCAGCCCCAAGGCTTCGAAACCCTCACACCTGGAGATATAACAGTGGCGAGTAATGCACCTTTTCAAGGCTTTAAAGGACAGACATTGCCTACAGAGCTAGGATATTACCAGCCAGTCAACGGTAACAGCGGGCATCCTATAGAGTTACCAGTGCGAGGGGGCGCATGATATATTCCCCTATTCAAGATTCTATGGTTTAGCATACAGTCTTAAGAGACAATGCGAATAATTTACTGCAGAGTAGAGTTCTCTACGTTTGATTTGACACCCATACCCAATTTCCTGGTCCTAACAAGAACCATTGTTCACATATGATGCTGTGTCAATCAATTCTATTGCTTTTTGGTACCAACTCCTTATATCGTTCTCCCTATCCTCCTCGCCAGCGTTATAAGCACCGCCATTTCTCGTTATTGTATAACTCTCTGGGTATTATGTTCTACATATAACAGCATCAACCAGTGTCCTTAAACCTCACGTGTTTCTATAAATGCAACCAGCCCATAGCGAGATTAGTTCTGAAATGACCAACCCCTCCCTTTCTGCGCCACCCCGCTCCGTACCAGAAAACCCCCTTTCCGTTCCCAATATCGTTTCGCCAGAGCGTCGCTTCGCAATCTAGACCCAAAAACTCTTTTCCTCCGTGATAGAATAAGCATCGCATTCGATCAACGAATTCGACACGACCTCGAAAAGGCTCAGTTTGAGATCACTGGGCTTCGGCCAACGAACTCATCCTTCTCACAAGCCTCGACCATGAACTTAGCGACGCTAGCTCTGGTGATCTTGGGCAGAAAGTTGACCCCTTTGCCGTCATCGGGATACACCTTGATCGGAGCTGCATCGCCTTCAGCGAGCACACTGGCTCGTACGAAAACGAAGTTGACTCCAGTTTTTCGCGTTTCTTTGTCAAGATTGTTGTGGGCGGCCAAGCCATGTTTCATGTTGGTGTGCGAAAACATGCCTCTGAAGAGAAGGTTCATGCTGCCAAAGCTATTGCCGGCACCCCATTGACTCATGATGATGAGTTTTTTAGTATCATGCTCCTTCATGACGGAAATGGCGTTTGCAACTGAATCTTCCATGATCCTGGGAGGGTTGCTCGGATCCACTGCGGCAAACGGGGAATCGGACACACGTCTCAAACTCAAGGCTACCAAGACAGCCTCGGGAGATGTCCTTGATGCTGCAAAAGCCCTCTGAAGGTCTTCGCGCTTCATAGGAGTACCCTCAACGAGGGTGAGACCAGGCTGCGTGGCTAGGGGGAAGGAAGCAGGTGATCGAACGAGTGCTACGACGCTATGGCCTTTAGACAAGGCCTCTTCAACGATGAGCTTGCCAGTTCGGCCACTGCCGCCAAGGATAAGGATATGCATTTTGAGGGGTATGTTGTGTTGTTGGGACAATGGTAGTTGGTCTTGAAGATGCGGTTGGGAGGAGGGTAAAGGAATGATGAGAGAAGTCACAGTGAAGTAATGCGATGACTACAAGATGGGAAATTTCAGAATCACGCTGTCAAGAAATATTTATATGTAGACGGATGCTCTTTACATGTAAAGCTCTCCAGTGAGCTATCGCTGCACATTTCACTTCTTGAAGCGGCAAATGGATTGATTCGTCAACATGTCGGGCACTCGGCCGAGAACGAGGCATGGCCACGGCACGGGCATTGTTTCACTGCGCTGACGTTGCGCTGCCGGCTTAGATGAGCTTACCTATGTAGGTAGGTACCTAGGTAGTATGTAGGGGTCCTGTGTAGGGCTGGAAAGCATTGCAAGGGTCTCGGCCGAGCGTCGGATCCGAGAACATTAATAGATTCTACTAGGTAGTAAGTACCTAGGTAGTTCTCGGGGCGGAAAGCTTATCACACCGCCACTAATACCCTATAGTCGGTACCTAATGTCTACTGTACTGTACTGTAACTTCATTCACTACAGTACCTAACATACCTGCATTCCGCTTCATGGCCAATTGGCTGAGGCTGACAGGATCTCGTCTACCTATGGTACGATTCATGCTTCAATAACAGACGGAAATGATGGTGATGGTACTACAGCATGTTATCGCTTACTTGGAGCCTGCTTGACATATAATGCTTCCATCAATGCAAATTACGAACAAAGCTAGGCAGGCCATCATGTATATAAAGATCTCGAATTCCAAGACTTTTAGTTAGCCAATCCTCACATCACTGAACTCATCAACTTAACTTCTCACAATTCTATACCAAAGCATCACCCCATCCATAATCATGGAGTCCTCAACGCAAAATGTGGCAATCATTGGAGGCGGTCTTGCTGTAAGTGCCCTTGATTCCGTCCTCACTCGCAGACCGGTTGAATAACAGGATTATAGGGCATGACCTTGGCCCTCGCGCTGCACCAGCTGTCAATCCCTTGCACAGTCTATGAAGCGCGCAGCACCCACTCGGCCACTAAAACCTCCAGTGGTGCCGTGATGCTGTCGCCTAATGCATTGAGCATCCTAGACGGCTTCGGCGTCTACCCTGAGCTTCAGAAGAAGAGCTACCCTTTCGAACACGTCTACTACAAGGACGCGAACGAGGAGACCATTGATCGCTACCCCCTTGGTGACGAGGCTCTGTTCGGATACAAGGCTCTGCGCGTTTATCGTCAGGAGCTCCTTGATATCCTCTACGACGCTTGCTTCGAACGGAAGATCGCCGTTCATTTTAACAAGAAGTTTTCCAAAGTCGTTGTTGAGAACGACACGGGCGTCCTAATCGCATTTGCCGATAATACTACGGCCACCGCGTCGCTGCTTATCGGCGCAGATGGCATTCACAGCAAGGTCAGAGAGCATGTCGCTCCAGGAGTCCAGAAGAAGTTTATGGGCATGACGGCCCTGACTTGGGAGACGCCCACGGAGCAATTGCGCGTCCCCGAAGGCAAAGACTACAAGTTCCCAGTCAGCGTCTTGACCTCCAATGGTGTCTTTGTTCTGGCACCCCAAAAGCCTGACGGGTCCGCTATGCTGTCCGGAACACAATTCCCTATTGAAGACCAGACCAGAGAAGGGTGGGACAGGCTTATGGCCGATAAGCAAGGTCTGATCGATCGCGTCCGAAACGGCAAGAACCCCGACGCCTGGCCAGATATCGTCAAATCTGCCATGGAAGACATCAACACCGACTCCATGAACATGTGGGTGTTCTACTCGATCCCCCGTCTGGCAAGCTGGACTTCCGAGAAGCGCCGTGTCGCCATCCTCGGTGATGCTGCTCACGCCATCCCGCCAACCACAGGAAACGGGGCCTCACAAGCCTTCGAAGACGTCACGTCGCTGGCCCTGCTGCTTTCCACGCTCAAAGAAAATTCGGGCATCAAATGGGACAATGCGCTGGACTTCTGGCAGAAGATGCGTCAAGATCGCATCGACGACCTCGTCGTACTGACGAAGCAGCTCAACAACAAACGTCTACCCCTTGAGAAACAGAAGCTGCTCGGTAAGGGTGAGGTGTGGGTTGATGAGTCGGCAGAAAACCCCAATCAGATGGCTTGGCTGTACACGCCCAAGATCGAGGACAAGATCAAGGCTTGGGCGGATGAGCAACTGAAGCAGGGAAACTAAAGTAGGGAAACTGAAACAGTGAGTTTGATGAGGTGATGACAAGGTCAACCAGAAAAGTCGGAATTTTTATAGATCTGAGATTAGGCATAAAATATACGTGATTAAAATGGATCTAATACAATGCGAAATATTACTGTCTTTGTGAAAGTCCGATCAATCGATCAAGGGTATTGGTTTATTGTCAAAATGTTGCTTCGCGTTATTCAGCATTCGGCTTGCCCCATGCTTCGCGTTGGCTTTACTGATATTCGCACATGTTAATGACTTTGCCGTCGCATGGTCCTATCGGTGGCGGACACTGGGCATGGTCAATTTAATCGATTACTTCTCAGCTAGTTACTTCTGCTAGGTGCTACTTACAAGATGAATCACATCGCTTATTCATGGCTAATCGGAGACTCTGGGGGCTGATCATATAATGTCGTCAACACTCCCACCTATAGACTGGGACATAGCCAACTCTGTTGAATAGACGAACGCTAGATTCTTAATGACGAAACATCAAGTTCTATTTCTATACTCTATACTAGGTACTCTATGCTCTATAGCAGCAATGTCATTCTTATCATTCATAAGCGTAAGGCATTGACATATCCGTTAGTAGGTCCTTCCTTTCTCCAGCCGATACACATAAATCGCATTCTATTTATAACCCCCCAGCACCGACCGTAACGCCAATCTCAAGCAAACCTTACCTATCCTCCAAGACTACTCATAGACGCGGTAATTATAAGAGAGGCTCTTATAGGTTTGCTAAGCTGTCGAGCCTCTTCCCGAAGAAGGCACAGGACTCTTCTCCTCCAGCAACGTCTGTCTCTGGCTGGTAATATGGAATGTCCCGAAGCGCCTGCTTGGTCTCGGCATAGCCGCGCCCGGCCATGATCATTCCCATGGCCTCGATGATCAGCTGCTGGACCCTCGTCATCTCGCGCTTGGGGATACACTCATTGTCGTACTCGATCCGGAGCACGACAACGCCGTCCGCCACGGCGCTAAACTCGGCAAGAAGGAGGAACTTGGACCCCTTGGTCTGTGTGATCATTGGCTCAATCCCTTGGATTGACATCCACTTGTTCCCCGCGTTCGCGCGGTGATCGTGGAAAGTCACCATGATGTCCAGCAAGGGGTGATTGGGATATACCCTAGTCTTGTCCTCGTCGGCACCGGTGGCTTTGAGGATGTGGTGCCAGGGAATGGCGCGAGAGACGGCGTTCTGGCTCGCTTCCCGCACGGCGGCCATGAACTTCCCCGCTCCATCTCCGGCCGAACCGTGCTCGTACTTGATGCGGATTGGGAGCGGCTCTAGGAAAAGACCCACTGTCTCCATGTCCTCTGCGTCCCGGTTCAGATACGGGGCACCCAGTACGATGTCGGTGTCGTTCCGGTGCAGCTGCATCGCCATCGCGACGGATGCCAATGCCAGTTGGTGAAGGGTAGTCCCCTTTTCTTCCGTGTATCGGATCAAGCGATGTGAGAGCTCGGAGCTGAGCTTAGTATATTGCGTCCTTCCAGCATATGAAGTTCGCTCTAGTTGCATAGGATAAGGGGTGCCGTAATCTCGGCTGGCTCCCTCGAGGTTCGTCTTCCACCACTCCTTCTGCGCTAACGTGATTGGCTGGCTCCATTGAACTGTTTGCTCATATGTCCTCTTCACGGGCTCCAAGACCTCACCGTTGTACACCGATGTCAATTCCTTCAAGACCGTCTGTAACGTCGTCAGGTCGGCAAGGATGTGGCTGACGACAACCAACATCCTCGTCTTAGACACCAGCACCCGGATCAAGTTCTCGTCACAGTCGAGACGGAAGGGGCGGTTGACCTCCCGCCAGAGACTGAACTTCTTGCCAGCGGTGATTCTCGTCACCTGCGGCGCGTGTCTGGTCACCAACCGATGGATACCTCCCTTCGCCTCGGGGCAAGGGATGAATCGGCTGCGGAAGATCCGATGGCGAGCCAGCACGACGTTCCAAGCCCCCACGAGACGCTCGGTGTCGACCTGAGCCGGGTCAATGGCACAGGCGTACGAGACGTTGAAGGAATTGGTCCCTTTGAAGTTGAGCTCGTACTTAAGGAACCAGTCCTGTTCGATAGGGGAGGCTCTGTGGTTGCCGAGGGGTACTATTTTGTGGCTAGTCACCGCGGCGCCTTGTTCAGACTTGCGGGCATCGATAGCAGTATCCAGCTCGGCCAGTGTGGCTGAACGGATGATCAAAGGGAGCGGGTTGCTGATGCGATGTATCTTGGCCAGCTTGCTAGAAAGCTGCAGTTGCATGACTGAGTGGCCGCCTAGAGCCAGGAAGTTGGACGTGGCGTTGATCTCCACGTCTGCCTGCACGCCGAGGGTCTCTCTCCAGACCTGTGCAAGTGCAAGCTGCGATGCGGTCATCGGCCTCTTCCTGGCCGTCTCGGCTTCCGCAGACTTGCTGCTGCACTTATTCGCGATCTCCTTGTAGTCGACCTTGCCGGCTGGAGTCATGGGGAACTTGTCTACTGGTACGATGTACCTCGGTACTGCGTGTACCGGCATGACCTTTCTCGCGGTCGCTCTTACGGTCGCCACGTCGAGTGTCTCTGGCTGCAGCATGCACACGAGATAGTCGCCGTTCGGGCAGATGGCCACCGCCGTGACGCCCTCCACAGCCTGGGCGATGCGGATCTCGAGGTCGTTCAGGTCAAGTCGATAGCCTCGCAGCTTGATCTGTCGGTCATTACGACCCAGACATTCAACTTCGCCGTTGCTATTGAAGAAACCCCGGTCACCGGTGCGGTACATCATCTCGTTCTCTCTGCCGCAGATGGTGTCGGGAAGGAACCGCTCGGCTGTTAGTTCGGGGCGTCCGATATATCCGCGCGCGACTTGGACACCGGCGCAGTAGATCTCTCCCACGACCCCCGGCGGAAGGAGACGCTGATTGCGATCGAGGATGTACACACGTGTTGTCGTGTTGGGCTTCCCGATTGCCACTTTTCTACCGGGAAGGAGACGTTGAATAGTGGCGCCACAAGTAGCTTCGGTCGGACCGTACATGTTGTACAGTCGACGAGTGCTGTCCTCCGACCAGATGTCATTAACATACTGCGGCATTGGTTCGCCGACGCAATAAACTGTTTTCAGGTCTGGATAATCAGAGGGCTCTAAGATCTTGGCAATTGACGGGGTCAGGATGGCAGCGTTGACTTTCTTGAGGTGGGCAAAGGGGTCGCCGTCTTCGTCCCCTAACACTAGAGTAGCGCCGTAGCTGAGCGCGGAGAAGATCTCGTGTATGCTCCCGTCGAATGCGGGCGACATGAGTTGGCTGAGTCGTTGCCCCGGAGCAGCAAAGAACCGCACTTCTGGCGTGATCTGGAAGGCTACGAGACCGGCATGATGGCACATGACACCTTTGGGCTTGCCAGTAGAACCCGAAGTAAAGCAAAGGTAGGCGTTGTCTGACGGGCGTGGGGTCGCACGGTGCTCCATGGGGGCCACTTCAGCGGTGTTGCCGATGAGCTCTTCCACTGAAAGACACTGTCCGCACGAGTCTGGCTTGATGTTCTTCTGCTTCGTCAATGGCGTGACGAAAAGCTTCGCACCAGCCGTCTGGAAATTCGTGTCTCGGATTTGGGATGGAAGTGCTGCATCTTGCGCAGAGTAGACGGCGCCCGCTTTGAGAATGCCGAAGATGGCAACAATCCAATTGAGCGACCGATCGGCATGTACGCAGACGACGTCGCCGGGAGTTACGCCGCATTCTTTGGTGAGTCTAGTCGCCATGCAACTTGCCAGCAGGTCGAATTCGGCGTACGACAAGGCTTTCCCAGATTTCTCAACTGCGATAGCAGTAGGATTTTCCCTGGCAGCCTTTTCGAAGAGGGTGACCAAGTCCTCTGTAATGAAGGCTGGTGACGTCTTCTCCGAGAGACAGTTGCCAAAAGCCATCAGTGTATCCTCGCTGCCAGGTGTTAGGAGAGCAGCCATGACGTCTCCGACAGTACATGTCCAGGAGCAGAGGCGCATGATGGCGGCGTAGAAGTGCTCGGCCAGGACCTGCATATCTGCCCTCGAGTACTTCTTCTTCTGAAAACAAAGACGGATTTCCCCGTCGTAGGTCATGTATATGGAAAGCGGAATATCGGGCATAGTCTTGAACCAAGAGGAGCCTATTGGCTGAATGCCTTGATTGTCGGCAGGTGTCATCTCGAACTCCATGGCTAGCGCAGTGGTAAATTGCCTCGTAAAGCCATCATCGGGAACTGAGCATTGGACACCGCTCAACTCAACTGAATGTCTGAAGATGGATCGAAGGTAGTCTGCCACATTGGCGCCCTGGTCGAGCGTAACATTGAAAGGTAGCGTATTAATCAGGGGACCAATCGTGTCGGCAACCCCATTGATAGGGAGATCTCTCCCTGAGAGGACGGTTCCGAACGCCACCGAGTCGGAATCCGCGTACAGAGAAAGGACAAGAGCCCACGCAGCTTGATACCAGGACGGTACCGAGACACCCAGGGCACGAGCTTTAGCACTAATGCTTTCTGAGGGGACAGTGATTGAGACGCTGTCCATCTCCTCTGACCCCTCAGCCGGCGTTGTGCCTAGCCCAATGTCGGATACGGGCTGCGGATGCTTTGCCGCCTGCATGGCCCAGAACTCCTTGCGATCCGCCTGCGTCTCGCGCTGGTACTCTCGGAGTTCTTGAATGACATGCTGGAAAGGAGTACCCGGGATCACTTCTTTCCCGGCTAGAGCTCCTTGGAATTTGTTGTAGACCGATTGAGCCGCCATGCCGTCAATAAATGCATGATGTACGCGCCAGGCGACAGTGCTGATACCCTCGCTAGGCAATGTGATGACGTCGAAGCTAACCTCCATGGTTTGAGGAGAGACATCTCGCTCGAGAGCTGCTTCGTACTCCGCCCGAGTCTCGACGATGGTTTCATTCCAAGTGAATGAGGCCTGGGGGAGCTCCAGAACCTTGCCAGTGTCTGCATCCGTGAAGGATAACTTGAAAATTGACTCAGCCTCGATGACGTTTTTCCATGCGGCTCGTACAGAAGGAATATTGGCTGCTTGATACGTCTCGTAGAAGCTGATGACGTTGGTTCCCGGCTTGTTAATGAAGCTGTGGACAAACGACAGTTGCATCTCGGTCAGAGTCACCTCTGTGCTGGCGTAGTCTGACTCACTGTCGGAATCAGGGTCCACTTCTACAACTGTCTCGATGATCATTGACTTCTTGAAGTCTAAATTATGTGTTGAATTTGTGGACAATGCTTTGTTCTCCACAACTTCGACAACTTCGACGTGGGAAATGTCATCCTGGGTAACCGTGACCATGTTGAGAATCTCCTGGAGACTTTCGGCGAGGAGGATAGCGCCGACGGCTATTTTGATACCGCTGGACCTGCACCGTGAGGCGAGCTTGATGGCTAGGAGCGAGTGGCCTCCTTGGCCGATGAAGCTGACGTTAAGGTTTAAGTCTTCGACGTCTATCTCCAACACATGGCTGATATGTTGTATGACCACGGTGTCAGTTATAGAGGGAGTGAGAGCTGTGCTATATGTCAGAGACTCTATGCTTCCGAACCAAGGGGTTCACAGTGTCAAGACTTACTCTGGGTTTTAGACATGGCCAAGGCATAATTGAGAGAAGCCAAGGGGCCTGTATCCCTTGTTAGCAACCCTTCAGTGGCTATATCCGAGATGGAAGACTCACTTAAAGTTAACGAGGGCATGGTGAAGTTGGTTGGTTGAAAAATACATAAGGGAAGAAGAACGAGTGGTCCTTTAGCAAGTGCTGGCTCTATTTCACAAAGATGATGCTCGCGGTCACTTGCACTCCGATGACGATGTCGGTTTAGGGGTGGGATGAAGATTTCACGACGTACAAGAAGGACAAGGAGCCCGGTATTTATTCTTATTACGATAGCATACAACTACGGACACACCGTCACTTTCTTCTTACTTTAATAAAAGAGGCACAGCAATATATGCACATAATTGCGTCAATAATTAGAAGAAAGTGACAAACTAAAACGGATCCCTAAGTCCTACCAAGCTTAACTTCAACAACACGGTGTATATACGTATATACAGACTCTACGAGTACATTTTTAATAAATCCTTTCCATAACAGTTCAATATCTAAATTATTCATACACGTTTCATTGTCTTTATTACCATATAATGTTGTTTATATCTCCTAAAGTAGAAGCTCTGTTTCCTGGTGACTTAGGTGTAAAACGACCAGTAGTTTATTATTTCCCCCCCCTCTTACTGTACTCAGACACCCATTTGCATAAACCACAAGTTTAATGAATAAGGTCTATTTTCAGATTCTATTCTATCTCGTGAGGCTAGTGAATAGTCACCGATTCCCTGACAAGGTCGGTCAGATCCCTGAATCCCGTTAGTCAGAATGTTGGTTGCGGCGCATGCGGCCCTACGAATCCACGAAGATCCTCTGAATCCATGAAACGCTGGGACCCGTAAGACCTTGGACACCCTTGATAGCTTTGAATCCCGAACTATCTTTTCTTATAACCGCTCAGTCATGCTTTGTTGACGTTGGTGAGATCCTATATTACTATAGTCATCTTACCTCAGATCCGCCTTCCGGATTCCCCTAGCCGTGCAGTCAGCTAATGTGCCACTCGGTGCCTGGACTATTACCTGGATTGGATACTTACCTTTCTACATAGGCTAATAGGGGCCAGATCACATTTCAAAATTTGTCACTGTACGACTTAACATTTAAGCAATTCTTGTCCCGCTCACCTCACTTGCATTCTTCGAGACGGCAATCTAATACTTACAAGCCTGCTAACCAACCCGCCATTACACCATCCGAATTACGGAATATGACGCCACCCAAGATCGCAATTATCGGAGGCAAGTCGAGCTATTTTTCTTCTGACACCCTGGAAGCAATACTAACAGCATAGCAGCCGGCCCCGGGGGGCTCACTCTAGCCAGACTTCTCCAGGTCAATGAGATTCCATGTGCTGTCTTTGAACTTGACAAAGACCGTCACAACCGCAGCCAAGGTGGCTCGTTGGATTTGCACGAGGGCTCTGCTCAAGTTGCACTTCGAGAAGCTGGCCTCTTTGACCAGTTCATGGCCGTGGCCCGCCCAGAGGGTGAGGTACTTAAGATCTACGAGCCAGATGGGAATCTTCTACTAGACGAGAGCACAGGGCAGGGTGAGCGTCGCCCTGACTCGTTCAATGGACGCCCCGAAGTCGACCGCGTGCAGCTACGAGATATGCTCATTGACTCTCTCAACCCCGGTACTATTCAATGGGGCCGCAAGCTGAACGCTGTGAAGACGACGGCAGACGGGCTCACCTCAACCTACGACCTGCACTTTGCTGACGGCACGTCCGACACCGGGTTCGCCCTTGTCGTTGGTGCCGATGGTACATGGTCGAAAGTTCGCCCGCTGCTGTCTGACACCCGGCCGCACTTCTCCGGCATCAACGGCGTCGATGTCAAGCTATCCAACATAGACTCGGTCGACGCTAAGCTTAGCCAGCGCGTCGGCCTTGGCATGTGTCTGACGCTGGGGAGCAACACGACCGTCCTCTCGCAGCGAAACGGCGACGGTTGCGTGCGGTCATACGGTTTCATGCGGCTTACGGAGGACTGGGCTAACACATGCGGCATCGACTGGTCGAGGCCTGTTGAGGCCAAGAAGCGGTTCCTGGACCTCTATTACAAAGACTTCGATCAGGATTCACGTGATCTAATCCTCAAGGCTGACGACGACTCGGTCATCCCAAGGCCGATGTATATGCTGCCGATTGGCCACAAGTGGCCACACCGAGCTGGGTGAGTTATATATCTTTTCTTTTTTTTTCCCCTTCCAGTCCCATTGCTTATGTGTGCCGTGAGCCGAGGCGGGGCTTGGCAGCGATCGAAATTATGCGGCATTCAGCTGAGCTAACTATGTGGACCAACAACAGGCTGACCCTCATTGGGGATGCGGCTCACGTAATGACGCCATTTGCGGGCGTGGGAGTTAATGTTGCCATGGAGGACGCGCTCCAACTCGCCCGATCCCTCGTGGCTTGCCAGGGGTTGTGTGCCAAGACGGCAGTGAACACGCACGAGCGCCACTTGTCAGATGCCGTTCGGTCATACGAAGAGGCAATGTTTCTGCGGGCTGAGGCTTACGCTAAGGAGACCTGGATGTACCTCAATCTGTTCTTCCATGAGCGTGGTGGCCAGCCCATGTGTGATCATTTCGCCAACGCGAAGAAGCAGGAGGACCAGCAGCAGCAGAAGCAACAGACGGAAGTACCCGAGGCTCAGGTCGTTAAGGTTGAATCTTGATATCGTTCTTTTGGTCATTATCTATATTGGTAGTAGCGCAGCGAGCTTCGTAAAGATTTGAACATATACATGTTTTGTCATTCAATCCTTCGTCGTGATTCGACCAAGTGCGATCCGTAAGAATCTGAGATATATCTGAGATATGATGTAATACTGTATAGATCTCAGTATTCGGCAGCCCGGCTCCGTCAGTGGGTCTATACTACCATCCCAAGTAATATCTTTTTCTTTTTCTCCAAAGCTTATTTTTGCAAGGTTAAACCGTGTTAGACTTTAAGAGCAATACACGTGACACGGGCTCTTTAAGTAGTATGGTTAAAGATTTGGAGATTGGTATATGCCTCAGATAGATTGTAGGTATTCAGAACTACGAGCCATAATTCTGGCCTTTCCTGTATTATTGGTTTCTGTGTCCAATTGGCCGCTATGCCTGTCATCCGATCAAGCCCGCCAAGCCTTCTTAGCATGACGTACAGCTGCAGATAGGTGGCTATTGGTCGGGGGAACACAGCCGCCTGCAAGGACCAACACCTACAGTAAATCCTAACAGAAAGACAGGACGTAGATTGTAATAGGCTAAAGCACCATCCTACAGTAAATAGAGGACCGGTTACGCTGACTCACAGGAAGAAAAAAAAATAAATGGCGGACCCTTTACAGCAGGGAGACCGAAAGAGAATTATTAGTTGGATATGAATCCCTGTTCCAAGCCCCTGTCACAATGGCTCACTGAGCTGACAAGCGGGAAGCATTGCATAACAAAACAAATTACAGAAGTTCACTCTAGAAGACACGCCACTTACTGCTAGTTTATCTAAAACGACTCTCGGGGACTTTTTCAAAGATGTGCTAACAAACGTAATATCATTACCAAATCGGCCCCATCCAGTGTGCATACCGACAACTTCTATGATCTAACTTGCAAAAAACAGTGCTCAGTCCCGAGGTCCCGTCTTGGATGCTATTATTAATCAGCCTGTTTAGTCGCATATCTGATTAATGGATATAACGGTAGAGGGCACCTGCAGTCTGGATCCATATTATGGATATATTGAATGAATCGATGGGTAGACAAATTCTTCCACCTTCCCCTATAGGGATCTGTAGAGGCTACCCTATAACTACCCCTTTTAAGGCTCCTTTGTACCCCTTTTTAATTATACAAGTAGTATATATAATCCAAGACTCGGATCCGGCTGCCGCCTCGAGCACATTGGGTTGCAATGTTGTTTCTAGAACGGTCAGCCCTGGGATCCTGCTAGGATTATGCGCCACAACTGAAAACCCAGCGAACCGCCAAATAAGCTTAGATCAGATGTTTGGGGTCTCGGCCGAGACTTCGGGATTCAACAATTTTTACATTTATGGTACCATCCATAGGTACTCTTGCAATTCTTGACATTTTTTTGATTACAAGTTATTTGTCTTGCTGTCATATAATCAATATGGAGGCGCAGTAGCTTACGGTCATCAATAGTTGGCTGTAATTACCATAAAACGGGTCCTTCATGTAGGTAATTAACTGTTGGGTCGTTTCACTGCAGCAGTGCGCAACTACTGTATGGATGCCGACAGAACGCCTCAGTGCATTGACCAACAGTTTCCAAATCTAGCGTGCAAGTTTTCATGCGAATGCATATTGTTTTATTTTTACTGTGGCGACTTTCGTTTGAGTCACACATTTGACGAGATTTGCGGTAGGCAACAGACTCTTATTGTTACACGAGGGTCTCTACAGTAAAGTACCTTAGTGGAGACACTCTGACTAGGTACGTAAGTATATACAGAAGCCTCGTTTTTGTACATGTGCCTCATGACAGCATGGAGCTTCGAAGCTCCGCCTTGTTAGGTATTGAAGGCTTCTCTAATAGAAGATTGCACCGTGAAAGCCATGACTTTGGAAATCAGAGAAGTTGTTCACTTTGGAAATATTGTCATGTTATGAAATTGATGAGTTAATCGTTGATAGAGATATATGACTGTCTAGGTAACAGGTAGGTAAAGTGTCGATACTATATGTACGGTACCTACCTAAGATAACGTAACACGGAAGTTTCAAGGCAAGATGCCGATCTCGGGTACTACCTACCCCACTACCGGCCGATAAGCTTATTGTGGCTTCTTTACACACTTGATCTGCAGATTTGGGTGATCAATCCACACCGCCGGGTTTCTCTCCCATTCGTCTGACCCCTCTTTCGACTCCTTCAGCATCAGCCCCAACTCGTACCCTTCGACCAACTGCACGAGGAGTTCGCGCACGACCAGGTCAGCCACATACTTGCCCATGCACTGGCGCGGGCCAAAGCCGAAGCGCCAGTAGTTGTACCTAGACTCGGTGCTACCACCCTTCTGGCGCTCCAAGAACCTGTCGGGTCGGTAGCAGTCGCCGTCCTTGCCCCAGTATGGGTTGCGTACGTTCAGAGCATAGCTATCGATGACGAAGTTGGTGCCGGCAGGGAACACGTAGCCGCCGACGACACGCGGCGTGGGGATGGACTGGGGGACTGAAAATGCGGCCAGCGGGCGCAAGCGCGCCGCCTCGTTGACGCAGGCTGCCAGCAACGTGTTCGAGCTGAGCAAGTAGCTATCACTAGCATCGCTCGCCTCGATTTCAGCGATAACGCGTTCCCTCACGTCTCGGTCCGCGGCCAGGAAGACTACGTTCCAGCTGACGGCGCCAATGGTGACGTCGAGATTGGCAAAGAGCATCTCGTCCAGCGTGTGCAGCATTTCGCGTTCGGACAACTTCCCGTCCGCGCGCGCCTGGAAGAAGTCGACGATCGGGGCCTCGAGGATCCCGCGGTCGACGGCGCTCTTGTGGGCCATCTCGTTGAAGGCGCGCCATCGCTGCTCGAACGCCACTAGATCGCGGTTGGCCTTCGTCCAGGGGAGGTAGGCCGAGACGGCGAAGCGGGGGAACCCTCCCTTCATAACCCACTGGAAGAGGGCTTCGCGCTGAGGCGCAAGTGCGCGGAGCTCGGATTCCAATTCGGGTGTCAAGGGTCCGTAGACGACATCGGCAGTGATGAGGAAGGGAAGAAGTTTGAGGTCATCTGCAGGCCGTAGAAGGCCGCGAGACAGTTCCTTTTTCTCCCATAGTTCCTGTAAGAAGTCCTTTGTGCGCTTTCGGATGGCTACAATATATCTGGTGGCGGTGCTGTGACGGAAAGGAACCTCTACGACGGCACGCACGCGCTTCCATTGCTCGCCACTGATCAGGCCTACACATTGGCCAAGGATCTCGCCCATGAACCAACCCGAGTTGTTGTTGACAGCTTTGGTGTGCGTATTGGAATCCTTGAACACAGCCTGGACATGATCTGCCCGGGTGATAACCCTAGACCCGACACATGTTAGTTCGGCTAGAACTTTTCATTGAACATGACCATGAGTCGAGTACTTACACTTCAGGCGATGTGCCAGACCAGAGGCGGTAGATGGAGCCGTGCTGCCTTTCCCAAGCCTCACTGTTCTCACGTCCGTGGAAGAACTTGGCACGGTCACCTTGACCGTTCGGAAATTCATAGACACAGGTCGGCAGGGAAGAAGAGTTCTCTGCGTGTCGAACTGGGTTCAAGGAGATCAAGATGAGCTAGACATACTATTAGACTAGTCTGAGGACGTGATACGCAAGATTAGGGCGATGGACGCTAACATGAATACATCGAGATAGGACGGTATTTAGTGCCTGCTTCAATGGCGCTCGAAAAGCGAGGAAGGCGAGCCCAATCAGGGCAACAATGCCATAGAAAACGGCTGTCCCAGCCATGTTGTCTGTGGTGGTAGACAAGTACGGAGAATATGAGATTGCTAGTTGTTCGTCAATCCACGGGCGAAGAAGGGGAAAGTCGACAACATGATACTTTTGAGACACTTTGATAGTTGGGACTTCATCTAAGAATAGAAACTATGCTAAGTTCCGTATTAAAGATGTATCGGCCGAAAGTGATCCTGCCTATACAGTATAGCGGCGTCAGCCTTACGATGGTCAGCCCCTTCAGGGTTGAATCTCGATGTGTGGCTTGCAAAAAGTAAGCAGTAAAGGATTCTGGAATCTAACGTCAGTAGGGGTCCTCACTAGGGCGGAAAGGCGGATGTAACCACCCATGTCTCGGTAGAGGAGTGTACCAAGCCAAAAAAACGGAGGGAACCGATGTGTCGGTATTATGCGTAGGCTATCAAGCTTATTGTCTCAGCTCATCCCTGCGCAAAACCAACTCTGACTCCTATGGTACGATATCACAGAACGCGAATGTCATGCATAACATAATAACATAATGGAAAAGGTGAGTTGGACATCTCCTGGGCCACAGGGTTAGCTTCTTGGCATTTGTGCTATGAGCTGACTCTAAGATGGAAAAAGGCACAGGATGCTGGGCAATTATACAGGACTGATCATTGTCAGGAATCAGAGGCTATGGAGAAGGAGATCCTATTTTACCCGGAAAAGATGCTGAAGCGCGAGTAAATAGGTTAGGATTCCATGACCTTACTTAAGTCACTGTGAAAACTTTAGGATAGCGAGTGACATCAGGCAATGCCACATTGGTGTAGCGGACTGTCAAAGCTGGTGAAAGAGTACTGAGAAAAGAATCGCAATTTGGCTTCAGAGACAAGCAAGAGCTAAATGAAAGCTCGATTCGTATATTCGTAAAGAGCGGTGTAGGAGTAACACCTACGACTTGTCCGCCTAACAATGCAATAGTAAAACAGATAATAGGTTAAGATAATGATCGTAACAGTTATACCATTTCCCGCTCCCTAACAGGTATTTCACCATTCCTTTCCTCCCTGTTCTCGGGTCTTTCAGAGGAGGCGTCACTATTCTCCTCCTCACCTTTCGCAGGCCCCAGCTTCTGCCGAAGCGCAACCTCCTTCTCAAGAAAGACAAGCAAGAAACCAAGAGCGGCCACCGCCACCCCGAAAATCCATATAACCTTCAAGCTCTGCTCAAACAGTGAGACCACGCTAGCCCTGAGGCCGCCATCAGTCGGCACTGACTTGACCCAATCGGCGGTGGCGTGCTCGTAAGCGCCTCCACCCGTTCCCAGGATCGCCGCAATGTTCGGGTCGCTGATAAGCCCTTTCTCTGTTAAGCTCGTAGCCTGGGCGGAAAAGATGGCCGAGGGCACAGCAACACCCCAGACAATACCAAAGGAACGTAGGAATGCCCACGCGGCCGTTGCGGCGGCGGTGTCTGAATCTGGGAGACAGGCCTGGGCTGCGGGGAGCAGGGTGCTCAGCGCAAGCCCTGAGCCAGTAGCTGCGATTATCTGGAGAACCACCCACTCCCCAGTCGGGGAGTCGTGCTTCAACCTCGTAAATAGCCCAAGGGCTAGAACTAATAGGCTAAACCCGGCAAGATGGAAGGGTTTGTATCGGCCAAACTTGGATAACAGTGCCCCTGAGATGACGGATGAAGGGACTAGCAGCAACACTGTGGGAAGCATATTGACGCCGGATTCTGTAGGATCCGAGAGTTTGACTGCCTGGAAGTAAACAGGGAGGAAGTATAGTATTTGTAAGGTTAAAAGTGAGTGTAGGAAGGTGATGGCGTAGGCTGTTGCCGAGGTACGGTTGCGGAAAAGACGGAGGGGCAACGTCGGTTCCTTGCAGTAGTTGCTCTCTTCATAGAATAGAAAGATAACGACAATGAAGAAGCCTGCAAGGAGAGACACTAATGTTGAATATGAAGTCCACGCCCATACAGTACCACCATAGGCCAACCCAACAAGGATGAGTGTCACGCCGGTGATGAAGAGAACATTGCCTCCATAGTCAATTCTGCGGAGTTTCTGCCCAATGCCGACGCTTTGGTCGGCTTTCTTATTTCCTGGGTTTGATTCGAGGAATGCGAACAGCAGGAGGAGTGAAACTCCACCGACGGGGAGGTTGAGATAGAAGACCCAGCGCCAGGTGGTGCGTTCCACAATCAGACCTCCCAATATGGGACCGATCGAAGTCCCGACCGATACGGCGCTCAAGACGATGGCCAGGAACTTCCCACGATCTCTCACGGCGAACATGTCGGAGACGATAACGTTAACGAGGACGTTGATGCCGCCGCCTCCGATTCCCTGGATCACCCTGCCTAAGATGAGCACGCCAATGGTCGGCGCTCCGCCGGAGATGCCGCTGCCGAGAATGAAGGCCGCGACGGCGAAGAGGATCAGCCATTTGCGGCCGAAGATATCTGCCGTCTGTCCGAAAAGAGGCTGAAAGACGGTGCTGGTGAGAAAGTAGCCGCTGGTGACCCAGATGAACGACTCGCCGCCGTCGAGATCGGCCACGATGGTGGGAAGCGCAGTTGACGTCACGGTGCCCTCGAAGGCGTTGAGAAGCTGCGTGACACACAGCGCGAACATGACGAGCCAGGCGCGGGGGCTGTACTTCTTTGTCGGCTCCTTTTCTTCCTCGGCCGTCTCCTCCTGAGCGGCAGCGACAACAATATCCCCATTCTTAGGACAGTGCTTGTTGTCCTGAGAAGGCCGGTGTGGATAGTCTAGTGGTTCTAGCCGTAGGAGACCGTCATTGTTGTGCTGCGCTGGCGACGTGCTGTCTCCCCAGCCCTGGAACTCGAACCCTTCGTAAAAGAGTTCGTTAGATTGACTTAGTCGATTGCTGAGGCGATGACTGAGCCTTTTTGCGCGGCTTGTGGATCGTGATGGTGTATTTTCTAACTTCCAGGTGCCTGGTTTAGACCCGCTGCGCAGTCTTCTTATCTGGTCACGACTGTTCATGTTGTTCATGTCGTCAAGGGGTTGTGATGATCCACGGGCATAACTGCGACGCCAAGGCGGTGGTGGTGCACCATCTGAATGCTCGTCAGTGATTGTGTCCATCTTCTGCATTGATCGTTTGTAAAGCAATTCCCAGTCTGGCAAAGGTTCTTGAGCATCCTCTTGGCCACAGCTAGGCATCTTGATGCATATGAACAAATTAAGTCTGCGTGAGTGCAAGGATAATGGGTTTCAGGGGTTGCGTCAATACTGTATGTGATGGATATGAAACCATGGACAGAATAAGGCTACATGGAGTCGATAGAGTAGGCAGTTGAGAAGGAACACGCTGAGGGAGACCTTGCCTTGCAGCTGAACACATTTCAAGGCTTCCATCCACCTACTTCTCAGCTCATTAGTCAACCCTCGTATTATGGGCCTGCCTCGGCAGCCTCTATTTCCGGATGCCTTCTCGGGCCTGCTGACATGACAGTTTTAATGTAATGCCATGTCCTATATGACTATGACAAACATGTGGCACAGTAGCAGCAGCGGCCGCACTCTCGTCAGACTCGGCTTCTTCATGATCTTGTAGGCTGGTTTCACGCCTCTGCTGCTCTATCCTGACATGCTAAATCCAGGCTGAGCCCTAGACGCCGCACTAGTTCTCTATAGATGGACAGTCATCGTCGTGTTGGCCGAAGGAACGCATTTGGCTTGGAGAATGCGAGGCTTTTGAATGGTTAGTTGGGTGGTGTACTGTTGAACAGATGGGAGATGGGAACAACCCGCGCGTTCGGTACTGGCATCAGAAGGAGGACCCAGTACCTAATGAAACCACTGTTAATCATGAGACAGGAACAGCAAAACTTAGCAGTACCGGTCGGTAGTTTGGCAGTTGGCAGATTTGAATTAGCACTTAGTTACAGGATTATGTCCACTATTAGATCATTAGCTAAGCCATTTAAGGTTACTCTGCCACATTCCCTACTGTACCTAGTCCCAAGCCACTAAAATTACTTACCGAAGACAAGCTCTGACTAAGCCTATTATAGTAGCTAGATCACTAATCCATTTCCAGTTAGCCCGCTACATGGCCGCCAAGCGATCAGCCACTGTTGCCGCAGTGGCTTTTGCAGCTGTTGTCTGGTGGCTTAGGTAGCGCCAAATGGTGGTTTTGTCGTTTTTTTGTCACCCATCATCTACCGCAACAAGCGCCCCTACAACCTGTAATCTGTAATCTGAACCTCGGATCATAGATCGCGGCAAGTTGGCCAATGGGAAGCTAGACAGTGTATCACAGTTCTACCCTATTTATAGTTGTGGGTGAGAAAAACGTGGCCAAGAGCCGCCGGAGAATAAAGAGCTGACAAGGAAAAATAAGAAACATCTCCCACCAAACTACCAAACTATAATCATCCATCTCAAGTTGACGCCACAAAGCCCGTTTACGATGAATCTTCGCTTCTAGAAGCCTAATTTTATCGTAACGAGGCCTCACATAGCCGCCCCTTAAGAATCGTCTTCGCCGAACATCTATCATTTCACCACTAAGGAGTGGCTTGCACCGAGGTACGGTCAGCTCGGTTTTCCATCGTGATCCTCCGTCTGGGGGTCATCGATCCTGCCTAACTCCTATGAGATGGCACCTATTCGCTTAGAGTATGAGGATCAAGACACCAAAAATAAATAAACAACAACGAAAAAAGAGACTGTCGTTGTGAAGGTTAGTTCGTTGGAGGAGTATATATCATGCCAGAGAAGGCCTTATTCCTGACTTTCCAAATCATCATCCCACCATCTACATTCACTCTTCATCATCATTATCACCTAACGATCTACATTCACTCTTCTTCTTCAACTCACGATCTACATTCGCTCTTCTATTCCAGTTTTCTCAGCCACTTTAAATCCTAATCTCTTTCTCTGCCGATCAAAACTCATCAGTCAAAATGGTGTCAGCACGACTTATTCTTTCTCTTTTAGTTGGATCTGCAGCTGCATTTCCTTCAACCCCCAGATATCCTCCCAATGGCACTGATATCAAGCCAAAGTTCCCTAAGTGCGACGCTACTCCACAGAGCTGCGTGTGCCCTAGTGGAACTGTCTTCCAATCATCGACATCTTATGCCACGGTGTACGCCGATACTGGCGACCTGACCGAACTTATATCGAACTGTGGGTGGTTTTCCTCGCCATGTTTCCCCCGCAAGCATCATACTAACGCACTACAGTCACAAACACAGCGTGGTTCGGGACCAGCCCAACAAGCGTCAGCGGTGATGCGAAGCATCCAGTCCGCCTTCTGATTGGTGATGTGGAAGGAGTACCTGTTCCTACGAACGAGAAGCTCACCGTGTTCACCGACTACTCGGGAAAGAGCGATCAGAGTAGGACCACCCGCTTCAACGACGGGTTCTTCATGAAGTTCGAGGTGGTCGACACGCCGATTACCTACTACGGAAACACTGGTCGTGGCATCATCGCTGGTTCATGGGATACCATGGATGTCCGTAGGATCGGGAAGAAGGAGACCATGTGGGTTTGGAGCATCTATGCTTGCTTTTCCGCCGGCTTTCGTAAGTCCTTCCTCACAAGTCGGTGCCGCATTCGTTGCTAACATACACTCAGCTTTCAACGAGTTCCACGAGAGTGCCATGAACAACATTACGAGCACCCTGAAACGCCAGGGAAAGCTCTCAAAGCCCACTGTTGGGCCGTTTTCAGTCTAATCTATTTATTGTATAGTCACTTGCGTGGGTTTTGGGGCGGGCGTTCGGCTGTGATGTTATCCTAGCGTTGCATTGATGTACCATTACATTTTGTTCAGAAGTTCCTGTATATAATTCGTACCAAAAGATGTAAATAAACGTGCTTTTCCGCGAATCTGATTTCACTATTACTCATTCAAAGCTCTCAACAACTCCTTGTAATTTCTCATTGGTAAGATGAAGTTGGGCTACAAGTACAAATTTTAGGTATTACTAGATATACTTATGCTAGGCAGACTAAAGCAATTGAAAATGGACATCTACACCAATTTAACGAATTGAATCATCTATATCACTTTCATAAGCTTTTAGCGTCGTCTGTTCAACGTCTCAGTCCTGCCTTTAGTTTGCCACAATTGGAGGGGTAATCGTGTGCCATATAGCCGACTAAGGTTAGTTAGGTAGATTTAGGAAGAGATGAATGAGGGGTTTGGCAAATCATAGGCTTTAGTTCACCATACTCTCCACATTCGGTTATCAACGCAGATCGAAAGACATCGCATTCGAAGAAACCGACCGGGTTTAACTAATATTAAGCCGAGGCGTTTTGATTACAACCTAGCTTGTCATTGAACAGAAAAATGTCGTCCTAGGTTTACACTTCACCTACAAAGCCTGGCTTTCACACCCTTCACAGTTACTAAGATTTATAACAATGAAGCCGCCTTCAAGTTTCAATGCCATCATTAAGCCCTTACATCGGACAGGAATGATCCGGTCTAGAACACTAAGGCGCTCCCTTCTTAGTCAGATACAATATTTCTCTTCACGCCAATCAAGCAACCAAACGACACAAGTCGCGAAACCGTACCAACCCCTCAAAGGCGTAACGGTCGTCAGCATCGAACAGGCCATCGCAGCTCCATTTTGCACTAGACAATTAGCTGATCTCGGAGCACGGGTGATTAAAGTTGAGCGCCCGGTAGTAGGCGACTTTGCGCGAGACTATGACACGCGCGTTGACGGGCTGGCATCACATTTTGTATGGACGAACCACTCCAAGGAGAGTCTGGCGCTGGATCTTAAGAAGTCCGAGCACCTAGCAGCGTTAAAAAAAACTCCTAGAGAAAACCGATGTGCTGGTGCAAAATCTTGCTCCTGGAGCAGCGGCGCGGATGGGCCTTTCTTATGACGCCCTCCAAGCCCTACACCCCAGCTTGATCGTGTGCAATATTTCTGGTTATGGGCAAGACGGCCCGTACCGTCTCAAGAAAGCTTATGACCTTCTCATTCAGAGCGAAGCAGGTATGCTTTCCGTTACCGGAACAGGAAGCGAGCCGGCGAAGGTTGGCATTTCGATCGCGGATATTGCAGCTGGAATGTACGCATATAGCAATATCTTAACCGCGCTCCTCGAACGCCAGAAAACTGGAAAGGGGCGTGATATCGATATTTCTATGCTGGAGAGCATGGTGGAATGGATGGGATTCCCTATGTACTACACCTTCAAACATGCTCCTGGCCCCAAACCGGTCGGAGCCTCTCATGCCTCCATATACCCGTATGGGCTGTTCGAAACCGGCGATAATCAATCTGTCATGCTGGGGATCCAAAACGAACGGGAATGGTCGATATTCTGTTCCGAGGTGCTTAATAGCGCAGAACTTGCCTCCGATCCCCGTTTTTCCAACAACAGCTTGCGCGTCAGGAACCGTGACGAATTACGCAAAATCATCTGCTTGACGTTCTCAAAATCGACAGCTAAAGAAGTTGTTCTGGAGTTGGATAACGCAGGTATTGCTAATGCGAACGTCAACGACATGCAAGGGGTGTGGGACCATCCACAGCTGCGCGCAAGAGGTCGCTGGACTGAGGTCGGTACTCCCATGGGCACAATCCCGGCTCTTATACCGCCTGGGATACCGTCTCCTCACGATCATGACGGGGCAGCAGTCCGCATGGATTCTGTTCCTGCAGTTGGGGAGCATAATTCTGCAATCTTTGCAGAGCTAGGTCTAGAGGCACCTGCCTAATGGTTAAAAATGGCACCCGTAGGGCAAAGAATGCAATATATGTATAGACGGAGCTAACTAACGGAGGTTTATTTGACTCACTCGCGCAAATGCAAGGATCTTCGAGTACCTAGGTACTTTTATAGTTGTCTTGATGAGATCTGATAATACTAATTATTGTAAATACAACTGGAGCTATGGAACGAGGGATTATAATCAGGGGCTGAGAAAATATTCACATCGCCATAATCTATTAAGGATTCAAGGGTCCCTTGAAGGTCAAGCCCCCTATTGTATTAGGCGAGCGATCTATAATCTTTATGTCTGAATAGCCTCACCCCTAATTGCCTCCTGGGTTTTATATACTTGCCTTGGATGATCAGGAAACTCGCGATTTAACTAGAAGCTAAAGCTTCTCACTCATATAATATTATATATATAGTATGTAGGTTTTAATACCGGAGGTCTCAGATGCGTCTCAGTCCCACGGTACATATGCCAAGTTACGTAGAGCATGAGCTAGTAGAATTCGCTGTGACTTATATCACAGACAGTGAAGAATTGTAGCTTGTTTATCACTGAGCTGGCAGTGGTTATATACCCCATAGTTCCTCTATATTGACATTTACCCCGGGTGCATTTGAGTTTATATCTCCGAGAGCCATAACCTTCGAGCTCCAAGCCGTTAATCTAATAATTATTGCGATCGAGGTGGGGTAGCCGTAATTAATTAAATCTAAGCTAACGATAAAGACAACTAGAAGATTAAAGGTAGATACATTTCCAAAAGTTGACTGTATTATAAGATTTCCGAACTTCGCGTTGCGCGAGTTGGCGGCTCTAGGGTTCACGTGCTATTTTCTTTACAGCCTAGACCCCATTAAAACGGAGACGAAAGGATGTTTTAAGTAAGTACTCCTTACTGCACGAAGCTTAAGCTTTTAGCTACTCTATATTTACCTAGCTTATTATCTAAAAGTAGATATTGATTGCTTATAAGTATCATAGTAAATACGTAGAGTGAGCTGAGCTAAACCCTGAACCTCCTAGAGCGTTGCACTGATGTGAAGGATCAAGATGACTTGCAGATTACATAAAAATAGTACGGGAGTTTTGTCTATAAACTATAATATGTATAAGGTGAGGTTGTTATGAGAATTGGATAAATAAGTTATTAATATAAGGATATTAAGGTACCGCCGGACTCTCTTCTTCCTCTTGTAGAAAATTATATACAAAAGTTGAAAAAGGTAGATTCGCACTAAGTTCTCGCCTCAGTTGATCAAATCAATTACTGCATTTTCCTCAATCTCATCATGACCTTGGCTTCTGGATCGGGAAAGACATTTTCGTCTGCGTACATATTCACCGGGCGTGTCTTTCCGTCTGGATACTTGAAGTCGAACTGGTATATTAGCCTGGCCAGAATCAACTTGATCTCGGCCAACGGAGAAAGCTCGACCGGGGCAGGCCAATTTTCCGTATCCGAAAGCCAAATTATCTGTGCTGGTCTGACCCGCGAGGTGCTTGTTCATCTGATCCGGACCCGCGTGGCGTTTTCGATAGCTTCGCATCGGGTCAAAGATCTCTGGGTCAGGAGTCACGGCGGGGTCGTTGATATGATGGTACCCAGCCCAGGAGAGGCGAGTACCCTTGGGGATGTTCGTTCCATCTTTCAGTGTGAGCGGTTCGACTGCAACCCGTTGTGGTGCAACTTCACCCAATTAGTATACTCATAGTAGTTAATCAATAGAATGGGGCTGAGAAAAAAGGATGCTAAAAGAGCAGAATGAGACGTACGCAGAATGGGCGGGTTGATCCGCTGGCTCTCGACAAAGAAACTGTCGAGTTTCTCTAGCCGAGGTAGCCATTCCTTTGCTCCGCTGCCCGGACCAGATCCGATAGGGCCTAATTCCTTGGTGATATTCTCGATCTCCTCTCTAAGCACTGGGAACCATTCCGGGTGAGCGCACAGGTCGAACAGAATATTGGCAGCTGCCATTGAGGTTGTGTGGATGCTCGCTAGTGTTAAAATAGCCTGGCGCGTAGACATGTTTTTGCGAGACGCTCCTTGTCGTCTCCGTGATCTAACATCCAATTTAAGAGAGTATCATCTTCATCAATCTTTCCGCCTACGGCCCGAGCTTCATTTGCTTTGTCGTGTTTTTCAATCAAGGGCGTGATGATTCTCTCGGCTGCCTGTAATTTCTGCTTGATTCTATAACGGGCAGGAATAAAATGCGCAACAATAAAATGAGTCCAAGGAGGAAACATTCTCAAAGTAAACGCCGCTGTGAACAAGTCGATTGAGAAGTCGATTGACAGGTTAAGCCACTCCATGTCACGACAAGCAGGGAAGCCCATGAACACTTTTGCGGTCATCCGGGCAACTAGCATTCGGACAGTCTGTTGAATATCTACCTCCTGCCAATCTGTATTCAATTAGCTCGTATGAGTGATAAGAATTCAGTCTCGCAGCTTACCTTGAGTATGAGGAACATTAATTTTCCAAGCATATTCAAGCTCCATCTTGGCAATGTCCAAATATTTCGACAACTCTACAATGAGCTTATTCTGAATGACACGAAAATGGAGGTTTGACTCAGTCATGATAGTCATATGCGTCCACTTGTGACCGAGATTGGCCACTTGTGCTTGCACACCACTGAGCTTCGTTGGTGGAATTAGACGAAGCTCGCCGAGATATTTATTCGGCATCACCGTGATATCGACATCATACCGCTTCAAGACAAAGGGGCGGTCTTTAAACTTCATTTAAGTTAGCTTGCTGGCTTTAATAAACATCCATGTTATGATAGCTACCTTTTGGTATCCCGCAGCAATCATGTTAAGGGCGCCGAAAGTAAATCTTGACTGTAGAAGCAAGGACGGCTCCCACCACCAACGGCTACCGAAAACTGGGGCTCCTGTGACTTGCTTCTTCCCTTGGAAAAGAATCGAAGTCATATAAAAGAGGCAAAGGAACAATGCGGCAGCTTGGCCATAGCTGATATAGCCAAAGATCTGCTCGAGGCGATTTGGCGCTTCCACGGGCACGTTCATCTTGTTTTTGACATCTGACCAGGGATCCGGATTGAGGTCGCGAAATAGATAGAAACCTGTAAGACTATCTATCACTTAGTGAGTGTCACAAGGGCAGAGGGTCTCTGGACTTGGGAATAGCTTCATTCCTAATGTTCTAATAATTGGCTATGGCGTCAAAGGCTCTTAAGGAGTAAGTTTCCTGTGAGGGCTCCTGGGCCTGACTAGCCTTTATATATACACAAAATGTCTTACTACCCCGCTCGGGGTTGTGCGTGGATCTAATCCATGTGACAGTGAGCTTGAGGTTCAAGGATAGAGTTGGGTACTCAAGAGGAATGATTTTGAGAATCGATTGATGAGGTAATTAAACCTAATATGAGATCATGGAGTGTGTAATGAGCGTATATTCCCCGCTTTCAGCTTCTAATCATTCACCGAACAAGATTGTACACACAAAGAGTTCCAAGTATGGGAGCGTGTAGGACTGCGCCTCTCACGTGACCATTACCTTGCGAAACCTGGACGTGTCGGACGAGATTATTAATTAAAGTTTCTATTATAGCTTTTACCCAATAATTAAACAGGCAGAAGTGCTGATGCAAATGTGTTATCACTGAATGAAATCTCCTCAACATTCACGGACACCCTATACTGCACAATCGATGTCTCCCGAGTTGAAGTGACCAAGCCATCATCTGAATCCGGAAGACTTTCTGAAGCGATTACGAGAGCAAGGTAGTTCCTTCGAGCCTCTATCTTAACATCACCATAAAGTTGAAAGGGTAAGGGCTCAATGATGCTGGTCAGATTCCACCAAGCTAAGCAACGACTACGGAAAGGAAGGCCGGCTGAAAGAGCGCCGCCGAACTTTGTTGCCTTTTCAGTCCTCAAGATATGGATTTGTGATGTTTTCAAAGATGCTGTCCTCCAACGACGTCCATCCATTTTTGTCTGATTTGTCGGACCACTTCTTTAGAAGCGCGATAGATTCTGTGTGATCCAGTGATACCTTGACACGATGCGGATCAGGGTAGTCATCAACAAACTTCTTCTGCGGACGAAGCCTGCGCAGTATAGAGAGTATTTCATTCCAGTGAGCACTATGCCCCCAAGATTGGAGTCGTGCGTTTTTGACCTCGGGATCCAGAACGGCTGCCACATGGATCAACGCCACGTCTTTTACATCCCCATAGAAGGCTATTATCGTAAGAGTCAGATCACGGCTCAGCTCAAGCTTGATAGTTAGCTGGAGGAGTAGTTCTTACAGGCTGGCAATGGGTCCATGGCCGCTTTGTTACCCCTGTAGGCGTGGACCACCCAATTGGCTTGCCCTTCAATATGTTTCTTGTCGAGGGGCTCTCCGGTCATCCCCGCGGGAGACACGACATTGACATTGAAGTGGAGGTCATTTCTCTCGACAAACTTCCAGACTTCCTTCTCAGCGGATACCTTACTGGCAGGGTAGTTGGCCATGGCATGAGACATGCCATATGGAGGTGGCGCCCATGCAGCCTCAAGGACAGCATCATTCCAGGAGTCTCGCCCGATGATGCCATTGTCAATACCGCGAACAAGTGGCGAGGCAGTGAGGGCGCTGCTAGTAAAAACGACTTCCTTGACCGAGGGCTCTCGTATGGCCGCATTCATGATCGACCGAACGCCGGCTACCATGGGGGTGATAACGTCGTTTGGATCGGGGACGATGTTTGTAACGTAGGCAATGTGAATGATAGCAGTAGTGCCTTTGATTGCCTCATCGTAGGCGCCATCAGCGCCAAGATGAGGGACGGAAACGAGCTCGATGGCGCCGATGTCGGCATATGACTTGAAACGACCTTCCAAGAGCCACGAAGATTGAGTTGGATCACGAACGGTACCTCGAACCTTGAAACCCCTTTCCAGGAATTGAAGGCAAACATGGGATGCGAGGAAGCCGCTAGCACCGGTCACCAGGATCCAGGAGCCAGTAGGAATAGACGTAGTCAAAGAAGACATGGTGCTGTAAGAGAACTGATGCTTTGGTGGGTTCAATGGATGTGAAGAGTAGAGTATAGTAACGAGTAGAGATTACTCTTAATTCAAAGCCTCGAATTAGGCCCTTATATACTGCCTGGTAGATCTTTAACACCCCCTATCTGCTCGAACCCGACTCTGCTAGTAGTGCCTTGTCCTAAGCAATACCAGAGGAAGCCGTTTGACCAAAAGAGTCGATAACACCCTTATTACAACTCGATCAAAAGCGGATTTTGCTTATACAAGTCACTCAATCTGAAAATAGCTTCAGCTACGGGGACTTAGCTTTTAGCTTCGATGAGGAAGTATTAGATCTTGGCGTAGAGAATCTCTACCAGGTAATCTACTTGCACGGGGTGTAAGTCAGCGTCATCTGTCAGGGATGCGTGGGTACGAGCTCGTCTTTCCGTGATTGCCGTACCAATTATACTCCTCTCATCTCTGCAAACCGTCCCTCGAGACATAGGAGGGAAACTTTTGACAGACTTTCACCCCATGAATGTGGTAAGCAGTTCATCATGGCTTGACATCACCAAGATCTATATATAGCCACATCCCGATCGGGCAATCCTTAGTCTTGGCAGGAACCGGCGTCTGACAAATGTGCTTCGGGTGTCCGAGCGATTTTCGTGACCCTTAAACATCCTCCGCAACATCAGTATCGCTTCACTGACACGGAGTGCCATCTGAACTTCTCCACTGTTAAGCTTTTAAGTATGGCCCGCCAGTTCCAATTTATTGCCGTCTCGAATCCGACGGAAGCCCCTTCACCCGAGTCCAAGAAATTGGCCTATTCACACGCCTTCCGCCATGCGCACGCCCGGAGAAGACGCGAGCAAACGGAAAAATACAGAAAAGAGATAGCCAGTGTCCAGGTTAACAATGTCTGCATTACATCCGAGGAAGCTGTCTCGAGCCCTCTAAGCCAAGTACTCAACAGTAATAAAGATCTGTTCTCATCCTTGGCAAGACCGCTGTCCTCGGTGGAATATTTTCTGTTGAATCACTGTATGTCCATCATAATTATATTTCTCCTGCCGAAACATAGGAGAAGACCCCCCTCAAAGTCAACAACCTCCTCGCCCCCTTACTGACATCGCTCTGGTCACAGATGTTCACGTAATCGTGCCATTCACTATCGGCCACTGCGGCTTATTCGACTATCCAGGGGACCACAAGACCCAGCTGCTTCGAGAATGGGTTGGTCTCGCCATCACAGATGACGCGCTCATGATCGCCGCTATTCTCCTGAGTACATGCCGCTACATTCTGCAGGTCCAGCCAGGCAACCTCATCTTTGTACAATTGGCTCTGCAGTATAAGCAAGTATGCCTTCAGACACTGCGGCAAGAAATGAACAACACTTCTGCTCCCATCAATATCATGACTGTTGCTAAAGCACTTGCCCTTGCGGTGGACGAGGTAATGCCTTTCTGGAGCTCATCGTACACCTAAGTTGCGTTTTTTTGCTGAACCAGACGACTGATAATTTCTCATCCAGGTGACAGCGGGCGAGCACATTATTGCTCGAAAGCATCTGAAAGGCGTGCTTGCTATGGTCGATTCCGGCGGTGGTGCAAGGGAGCTCGGACTGACAGGACTTTTAGAACGGATGTACCGAAAATTCATGGGAGCATTAGAGCTTAAGGACCCAGAGATAGACCTCTTATGTAGCAAGACACTAACGCAAGGGTGAGATGCCACAAGTATGCCCTACAACAATGCAGGCATTGCTTGGAAGTGAAGCGATTCAATCTTTGGCGAGTCGGCGATTTTCGGGAGCATTCTAGCTGGCATAAATATATATAAGATGATGAATGTAAAGTGATCGAGCTGCCATCCATCAGCCACCTGCTTGCGTTAACTATCCGAGGAGTTGAATTGAAGCAGCAATTAGGATGCGAGCTGGGGCAAAAGGGACTCGAATCTGAGGGTTGCTAATCAGGTTTCATAATTAGCCTCGGGCTGGTATAGTCCTTGTAGATACCTATCACCAACTGCATCCTCTAGGAAGTGCATATCGAGCGGTGGTTGGGATAGTAATGTCTGGAGCGAAGAGTCGGTCCAAGGGATGTTTGTTGTGGACACCACACCAGGGGAGAGATTCTGGGGGGGACGAGAATGGAATACCGCTGTCATAGCCGCTGGCTCTGGGAAAAGCATTGCTTGGGGCCCGACCGTGACGGTTGCGTGATCCAACAAGGCGGCTCCAATCGCATCGACATGGTGGCAGTACTCTTGCGCAACACAGTTTCCAGCCTCCCCAAGCTCCTTCAAAAGTCGTGAAGCTTCCTCTAAGGAGTCACGGTCAGCGCTGGCATCTTTTCTGCCTAAAATACTAGAAATGGCCAGGATGGTCATCGAAGAGAACAAGTACTGTGTGAAGAAGCAGTCAAAAGTCACAAACGTTCCGTCAATCCAAGACCGGGCGAGAAGCTGGAAGGAGTGCCGTGCACAACGAATGCAGGCTTCCGATAACGCAGCCGCACTTGCTGGAACTTGTGAAGTCAATGAGGATGACGTAGTGGATCGTGTTGCTGCGACTTGCATTCGCAATGAATGGAGTAAGATAGGGCGGGTTGTAACAATAACACACTGCAAATATCAGAAAACGTGACTCTATATTGTGCGTGTTGCGGCGAACGTGTAAAGGGAAAGAGACACATGGAGTGAATATAGATGACAACACGACGTACCTGATAAAATAAAAGATTTAGAAAAACAGCATTTAGATCTTGTCCCGTCTCTGCCGAGGGATCAATTTGCAGATGAGGCGGTAGTCGATCGACCCAAGACTGAAGATCCTGCAAGGATCCCTGGACGCGAGTGGCCAGATGGATATCATGATGGTGAGTGCGCCTATACACTGACCGGATGACGCTGTTCAAATGACGTGCCAATTCAATATTGGCGACATGATATGCGAATTGAAAATCATCGCGAGATCCATCTCCTACTTGAAAGCTCCCTGTGGGCGATGGGATCGACGGTAGATCGACCTCAATCTCATCGTCTTGAATGGCAGCTGGGAGGCCGAGATTCGCCCCCCCACATTCGGTCGAACATGTATGCCGTCCAAAAGAGTCTCTTGCGACGATCTCGTGCGGCAGGATCGGCGAGTTGTGATTCGGGTATGTTGAGATGTAGGCCCATGACGATGGCTGAACGCATCGCTGTTCCTGAAAAGACGTATGCGCTGTATCGTCGATTGAGCGCCAGTGAGTATATCGACTCGACGACGATGTCAATAGCGGGCTAAAGGGGGGGGGCAATTGAACTTACTAGGAGGAGCAAGGCCTCAATTGAATCCGTTCCAGGGCGTTCATCAAGATGGCCTAGCATCTTTGAGGCTTCCGCAAAGTAGGACATGCCAGGATAGCTCTGAGTTACCGAGGTCTTCGTCGCACAGAGCTCGCCGATAGCAAAAAGGACCCAGTATTTACAGTGCATGACTGATTCGCGCTGGGGTGTTTCAAGAAAGCTTCTCGACAAGCCCTCCATGACGGACTTGCGATAGACGAGGTAGTAATTACGATTGATGTATCTGGTCGCGGCTTCGATCAGAAAGCCAGCGCGGGCAAGACTTGGCCATTCAATATTAGAGCCTCTGAGTGCTATCAGAGCTTCGTTGTTCGCGTAGTTGACGCGCAGAAGGTGTGCAGGCTCAGGGACCTGGGGGGTTGGAGATAACCTGGCGAAACCGAGTTGCGAAAGCTGCGTCGACAGCCTCGCTGATAAGAACTGGAGTTTGAAATACAATTGCGATTATCAAACCAAGGAGCCTGGTTGAACGTTATGGCGGCCGGACGTTGCTCGTCATCGGCAGGAGCCGAGTCTGATATGGTAGCAGAGCCAGGGGCTACAAGCACTGCAGCCGGGGGAGCCGCTGATGGCACAGCCTGTCCGGATACACTTGCATCTACCTCACCTTGACATTCTTCTGTGCCTGTTCCTGCGCAATATGCATCATCTCGAGGCCGCGTCCGTGGTGGTGATGAAGAGATACCCCTGACGCCATCAGACTGTACTGGCTGAGCATCATTACTCGCCCTAGCACCTGAACGCCACTCTTGGGCTCACCTCTGTGACACCTTTACCGACCGATTTCTCTGGGGATACGCACAAACGGTGTCGTTCTCGGCCTAGGCACAGTTACGGGAAGGATGGCCGCCGGAGCACTTGATCTTTTTACCGTGGCAGCGGTGGCAGCTGTCGCACAGTGTCAGCGGATTAGGTATCCGAGGTGTTCTTCATACATCTAGAGAGGCTGGGCCATACGCGGTCATTCTATTGGGGCGCGGCCGCAAAGAATTGATCGGGCCAGTAGTATCCTCCATCTCAATCTTGTGATGGAGAAGGCATATCCCCAGGGGATAAGATAAATCAGACAGATGCGCCCGGTTCCTCCGAGGTGCATTGGAACTTGCGGGTAGTAATGATGCTTTTCGGCAAAAAGCGCCAGTTCGCCGAAGCTTGCTCACTATGTCAAAATTAAACAATTCTAATTAATTAATGATTAATTAAGTTAATTGTATATAAAGTTATATTTTCGCGTTCGTACGCGCTATATTAAATAGGTATAGGTGGAAAATCTACTTAATAGGGCTATTATTTTTACTTTTNAATTTAATATATTTTTTAAAAAGCTTATATAAANAAAGCTTTTATAAATAAATCATGAAGTCTTTAAGTCTAGTAAGGAAGATTCATTAAAATAATTTTTAAGTCTTTTAGTTAGATTCGCACTGCTACCTATAACTATACATCTAC
>NQIM01000234.1:0-62817 GCA_003426235.1 Xylaria polymorpha
ACATGATCTTAGAATTGCTAATATGATCTTTAAAATTAAAACGGTTATAGGGGTTTAAACCGTTATAAATATTTAAGACTATTTTATATAAGCAATTATTTTTATATAAAAAATAGTTATTTATATATAATAATTATTATAATAGTTTTTAAACTAAAAAATATAATTAAAAAATATATAATAGTTATTAAATTAATAACAATTATAGTAATTATTTTAAATACTTTCCCTTTAATAAAAAATTAAATAAACTAAAAATAGCCCCCTTTAGCTAACTTAAAAGTAACTCTATTTAAAATATTTAATTATATATTAACTAATATTTAACTAAACTATTTATAGCACTTAAAAAATAACAAGCTTAATAAGCTTATAAAACAAACAATAAATTAAAACAATAATATATTTGTTTTTTTTTCTAAAGTAAAAGTTAGCGTAGAATATATACCTTTTAAAGGTTAAAAAATGTAAAAAGAAAAGACAAAATTATAGTTTTTGCAGCATAGCCGCCTAGCGCCGAAGGCGACTTTAAATCTATATATAAAACTGCTGGGCGGCGATGTACCGGTCCACTTCCCGTAGGTACTCTGTGCACGGATAACCTCAGGTAAGCATGGGGGGGCTACCCTCAGTTGATATGTAGACTCCCCCCTGGCGCTAATGTAGTATGAGCAAGGAGTGCCGGGCTACTATACCTAGCCGGGTACTGTTCAGCACCTTAGTACGTAAAGTACTACTGTACTGTGCACATGTACTTGATGAAGAAATGGATGCCCAAGCACACATATTCGACTCCCCCCACCACACACCCACGCCACAGCACACACTTCGTGAGGGGCCGCGACTTGGACACCCGAGGTCGCCGCCGTTTTGACGAACCACACGTAAAATCTAGCATTGTTGCTGGCAGTTCTCTTAGCGGTCGCTGCAGGACCAACCAGCGTCATGACTTCGTTTCGCGCCTTCACCCCGGCCGATTTGAATCGCTTTGCGAAATGCAATCTCGATCCCTTGACCGAGACCTATGATATAGGTTTCTACCTACAATACTATGCCAAATGGCCTTCGCTGTTCCAAGTTGCTGTCGACGATATGGGCAACATCCTCGGCTACAGTAGGTCCTCCTAGTACCCCCAGACACGCTACCTGACCGCCCCTTCTAAATCGTTCCCCTTAGTCATGGGCAAGACGGAGAGTTCGCCCGACTACTTCAAACATTCTAAGCACTATCTTCCATGGCATGCCCATATCACCGCCCTCACCGTAGCCCCTGAGGCCCGCCGTTTGGGGATTGGCAGGATTCTTACCGAGAAGCTCGAGGCTGGCGCTAACGCCGCCGACGCCTGGTTTGTCGATTTGTTTGTCCGCAAGAGCAACGAGAAGGCGATTAGGTTCTACGAAAACATGGGATATAGCGTGTATCGCGTTGTGAAAGACTACTATGGCGATAACGTCAACGACCCTACCGCCACTGGAGAGGATGCTTACGATATGCGAAAGCCCATGAAACGAGACAAGACCCTCAATCACATTCGGGACGATGGGAGAAATCATGAGGTTCAACCAGAGGACGTGTTCTAAGCCGCCCTCTTACTCGACCTGCCCGTGTATACACCCTTAACTACATGCCTCCATCAACCGACTGGACAGTTCCCGTCATATACTTGCTATCTGGTCCCAATAGAAACGCAATTGTCAGCCCGACTTCTTCAGATGTTCCTTGCCGCCCAAAGGCAGCTTCGTCTTCAGGAGGCGTTCCTTTAACGAGCTTCGCGGGTGTATAATCGTGAAGCTTCCACGCCTTCTCCATCAGTGGTGTGAAGATAGCCCCAGGGGCCACCGCATTCACTCGGACCTCTCGATTGCCGTTCTCCTTGGCGGCCGACCTGGTCAAGCCGATGATGCCATGCTTGCTGGCACTGTAGGAATCCCGAATGAGTAACGACATTGAAAACGGTGAATCGCAGAAACCCTCGGAGCCAAACAGGAACCGCCGGGAGTATTGACCTCAAGCAAGGCATTGGTACTCCCAGCGCCTGGAAGAACTGAAGGGATGGATGATTCAAGGAATTACATACTCATATGCACCGTATTTTGCGAAACCTAGACTGATAATTAGCGCCACCTGCGAATGACAGAGTATTCGAGTGGGTTTAGTACCTTTCAGTCCGTGGATCGAAGAAACATTGACAATCGAACCGCCGTCGGAGATTTTTTGAAGCTCGGCCCTTAGGCAGTACCTGCTGGCTGTTACCCAATTTGTACTCGCGCCAAAAAGGTGGCTTGACTAACATAGTTCCTGTCAGGTTGACAGCAATAATCCTATTCCATTCATCGTCATCCAAATCTTTGACTTCTCTGAGCCCGTGGTGTTTCCCGATGACTCCAGCAACATTCGCAGCTCCGTCGAGCTTTCCGAACTGCTCTACAATGCCGTTTATCCATGATTCGACCTCATCTCTTCTTGATATGTCTACCTTGGTGATACTAAAGGGGACGTTGAGGGGCTGGAAATAGCTTTCTGCCCGTTCCATCGCATCGGGGTCAACGTCGGCGATACAGACAGTGGCACCTCTCTGGGATAGAATTTGGGCGGTAGCGAATCCGATGCCACTGGCGCCGCCAGTGACTGCAAAGACCTTTCCCGCGAGAGCCATTCTGAAAGGTTATGGAGGGAGAGGTTCGATATGCGCTAGTAACACAGCTACTCTTGATATGTGAGTGGGCAGATTCGAGCTACCGCCGACAAGTAGAATACAGCACAACAAGATGTAGGTAAAGAGTAGAGATATCACTCCAAGTCTAAAATCTAAGATATGTTTCCCGTCTCAACGACTCCCAACGTGTTGCCGCCCCGCGAAGCCGTCGAACCCCTCTCGCTCAAAATCCCTAGTGCAATTCATAGGATTACGGCCCGGCAGTGGAGATGGAACCCCCAAAGGAGTAGAGAAAGCGAAATGATTGGTGCGGAATAATCGACGTGTTTGGTCCACAGGCCTGGCTGCACAAGGCTCGGTCCTGCTCGCCGAGACAAAACGGGAAAGTAGCCCATCACGTACTGACGCCACTGTTATATATACTCACGACTGGGCGAGGCAAGACCCTGGATACTTCAGAAGTCGAGAAGGCGTCGGTGTCACAATCTATCTGTTGCATGAATCTATGCTGAAGATGGCCGATACTATGCGGCTGGGTGCATTACACTACCTAGTAGAGTGTCCACTCTTTCGTGATGCTTTTACTTAGGTAGGTATAGTATTCCGCTGGTTGGTCCGAGCAGAGTCTGAGGTTACAATTCTTACTACTTGGGAATCGGGTTGAGCTAGATCTTGCTAACCTAGTAGGTAGTAAGATGGTACCTTACAGACGATACCGGCCTCGGCTTGCAAGAGAGAACTTGAAGTATCGACAAAGATGATAAAGAGGCGGACCATATAGGCGCACTTACATAGGTAGCTATAGGTACCTACTGCCTAGGTACAGTACCTAGGTACCTAGGTAGGTACCTACATACTGGGTATCTGACCTTTACGGTCCAGCCAGCCCCGCTTCCGGCTTGGGACCTCTGGCAGTAGCTCTGGTGCGGTTTTCAGCCCCTAGCCCCGTTAGGTCTGTAACACGGGTGGTGGAGGCCCATGGGGAAGGATGATGTCACCCCCGGAGCTTCCTGAGGCACACCACATACAGTACATGCAGTACCTGGTAGGTACCTATGTAGGGGCTACAGTACCTACTGTGGTTGATTAATTGGCTACATATCTCTCGATGCGTCTGCCTCCCGCATCTTCACTCAGCTCAACTTCAGCTTCTGATTATATTAAACTCCATCCTCTCCGAGCCACCAAACTCCCTAACTAACGTCTGTAGACCTCTTTTCGACCCCGTTTCGCTATAGTATATTGTACCTGTACAGATTAAAACCGTTACCGTCATATTTACACCGCATCGACTTTGTGACCTTCCGCTCTTTCCGCTTGTCTCAAGCCGCCTTCAGCATTAGCAGATGAGGAGCCGCTTGGTATCCTCTTATTTGCGGCCATGAAGCTGTGTCTCTGGCCCGCTATCACGGCTCTAGCCGCTACCTTTGCCGAAGCCTCGACCCTCACTCCCCCTGTGCTCCCGCTTATTGTGCGTAATCCCTATTTGAGCATCTGGTTGCCGCACGCCCGAGATGTTCCGTGGAAGTATTGGCCTATGTTCTGGAGGGGCGAGACCGTGGGGTTCGCCGTCATGGCCTCTGTCTCTGGTCCACATTCCCAGACCGTCTATCCTTTACTTGGCCGCCCGCAAGACTTCCTCAGCCAGCACAGCCCAAGGTGCGTACATACAGGTGACTCTCTCGGCGACTTAGCCAGCGAGACTAACTCAAACCTGCCCATAGCTACAACGTTTCGCTTCCTCAATACCACGGTGCAACATTTGATGCTTCCACCACCAATCTCAGCTATACTATACAAGATTCCGATATCAAAATCACCTTGTCATTTTTATCGCCTATCACACCCACATCGACGTTGAGGCAGGCATTGCCTGCTAGCTACCTCACCTGCTTTGTCGAGGGTTCTACTGACGTGAGCCTCTATGTAGATGTAAATGGTGAGTGGGTGAGTGGTGACAGAGGGAGTAAGATTCAATGGGAGCTTGAAGGGCCCGACGCAAGCCAGTCAGAAACCAGTCTAAAAACCTGGCGTATCGTGCGGGCTGAGGAACAACTCTTCACCGAGTTCGCGGATCATGCAGAATGGGGCACATTCCGTGTTTCGGCGCCCGGCGACGTTAAGCATCAATCTGGAGAGGCCCGCCGTACACGACGACTGTTTGCGGAGTCAGGTTCGCTGAAGAACGAAATCGACAGCTCGTACCGGGGTATCTTTGAAGAAGAGCCTATTTTTGCTTTCTCCAAGACATTTAACTTAAGCAAAAACTCGACCTCTTCTACTCGCCTTCGCCATGACAGCGTCGTGTTCACCTTTACCCTCACGCAGGACCCGGTTGTTCAGTTCGCCTCCGCCCGAGGACTCACTCTGATGCGACCCCTGTGGGCTTCACATTTCTTCACCGCCGAGGAGATGATTCAGTATCACTATGACGATTACGATACGGCTGTTCACCTTGCACGAGATTACTCTGACAATCTGGCAAAAGATGCCTACGCCTCCGGGTCCAAGGACTATCAAGATATCGTGGCCCTCTCCGCCCGTCAAGTGCTGGGAGCCACACAATTCTCCGGGACTCCCGACTCCCCTATCTTGTTTCTCAAAGAGATCTCATCGAATGGCAATTTCCAGACGGTCGATGTCATCTTCCCGGCTTTCCCGTTCTTCTTATATACGAATCCGCAGTGGCTGGCTTACCTCCTGGAGCCCCTTCTCGAGCATCAATTAAGCCGCCAGTATCCCAATGACTATAGCATGCATGATCTTGGAACACATTTCCCAAATGCCACAGGCCACAGGGATGGTAAGGATGAATATATGCCTGTCGAAGAGTGTGGCAACATGTTGATTATGGGCCTTGCAATGGCCAACGCCTTGAGAGACAACACGCAGCCTTCGTTCACACTCGACGCTCTTCCGCGGACAAGACGTCTCGGACCGGGACCCGGTAAAAGTCCGCTGAACGTTGATGCCCAGGGCATGGATATCACACACAGTGCTATGGGAACCACGGGCGAGAAAGTTGCCAAGAAATGGCTACACCACTCGTACGAACTGTGGAAGAAGTGGACTGGGTACCTAGTCAGAGAGTCTCTGATTCCAGCTAACCAGCTCTGCACTGACGACTTCGCCGGCTGGCTGGCAAATCAAACAAACTTAGCCCTGAAAGGGATCGTCGGCATCAAGGCAATGAGTAGCATCGCGGAGATGATAGGTGAAGAGTCTGATGCCAAGTATTATGCCAGTGTAGCAGATGAATACATCGACAAGTGGCAAGAATTTGGTCTCTCTCGAGACAAGACTCACGCTAAATTGGCTTATACATGGTATGGGTCTTGGACAACTCTCTACAATATCTTCGCCGATGCACTCCTGTGCTTCCACCTGCCCGAGGAAAGTCGACTTGAGAATGGAGAGGGTATATTCCAGCGCCCTTACCAGATGCCAAGTGATGATACACGCACGGCCGAGTCTAAGTCGAAGAAATTCATCCCCGACAACATTTACCAGATGCAAAGTGATTGGTATCATAATGTGCTTCAGCAATATGGGTTACCGCTCGACAGCCGCCACTTATACACCAAAAGTGACTGGGAATTCTTTGCAGCGGCGGTGGCTAGCAAGAAAGTACGGACGGAGATCTTGCAGCATGTGGCGGCTTGGGTCAACGAGACGGCCACGGGTAAGCCTATATTTTGCAGAAGAAAGTCAGTCCAGCGAGTTTGGAACTGTCACTAACTATCAAGTAACTCTAGACCGGCCGTTCACGGATTTATACGACACGGAAGGCGACGGGGGCTTCCCTGGGATCTACTTCATGGCGCGGCCCGTCGTAGGGGGTCATTTTGCGTTCCTGGCACTGGAGAGGGCGTGCCAGGGCAAAGCAGCAGAGGGGCTTCGATTCCTCGATTCCACCACCCCGGCCAAGATTGATGTGAAGCAAGCGTTAGCGGTAGATTCGGCCGAAAATGAGCCAGAAGTGGGAGAGCTATAAGGACATGCACGTAGACTCTTGCCTGAATAGACAGAAATCCGTAAACTCTACAGAGAATAGAGGCTTGGAATATGAAAGGCTCTAAGAATGGTAGATGATGCATGGTGTTCTGCTTGCCGCTCACTCTACAGCAGACAAGCATACTTTCAAGTTACCTACAGCAGGCAGCTTTTAGTAAATGTATTACCTACGGTGGCGTGGTACGAATGCGATCAGACCTACCTTCTGTCACAGTGCTATCTGCCAAGCAAGGAAGGCCCCCACGGCGCGTATAGTACGGAGTACTAGGCAACCAGCTACGTATGTACTACATATGTATGTAGGTATATGTAGTAAGTGATCTTGAGGCGCCTGTTTCTGCAGATGAGATGCCTCCCGTCTGTTATCGATTGTCCGTGCCAGGGCGAGACATGCTGCAAGTACTTCCTTTGTATCACAGCACATGAGACACACGAAAAGGTACCTGAATGGGCGGCTCTACTTGTAGCGATGATGTACCTACCCGGCTCGGTCTCATCTTGCAGCTGCTAAGCCTGAAATTTGCCTCCCCCCGGTTTTTGTTCTTTTTTCCCTGTCTCCAGCAATCTCGACCCTTCCCACCCCCCAGCAAAGCAAATCCATCATTCCACCCGTTTCCTATCTTTTTTCTGCCACCGCGCGTTGTAACTTGTGCATGAACAGTAGGTTCGACATTACACCTCTACCACTGCACTCTTCTCTTTTCCCTCTACCAATTCGTTTGAACATCCTGCGCCTGCGCCTTATTTCCCTCCCCTGCATCACAACAAGCGCGACGGCAAGAGAAAGCTACCTGGTATAGACTGTTCAGTAGGTGAGTGCAGCACGCCCCAAGCCCTTTCCTTGTCGGTTTTTGTCACGTCGGCCTTGCTTGCACGCAACGCACTGTGGCCCCAGTTCTCGTCTCTCTTCCCTTCCATTGTTTTTGGTGCAACCACGAGAACAAAAACACGAGCAGGGACCAAGCCAACTAGAGCCTCGCTTTCCGCCTCCTTCCACCTCTCGCTCTCTCTCTCTCTCTCTCTCCGCCCGCCATCCTACAATCAATCACCTCGCGTTGGATCTGCCCTGGCGACGCCTGTGACTACTGCTTCCTTCCGCATTATCCGCGTTTGTTTTGCACCTGCCACGGTTGACCTCCTCTCGCCAACCTTGTACTCAACGCTGCACGACGCGCGTTGCGTCTACAAAGTTCCACCAAACCTGCGCGCATTGCCTCGCCCATTGCCTTGTAATACATTGACTTACCATCAACACAACCCAGACAGTGCACATTATCCTGCCCGCCATGGCAACCACCGCGATGGATTACGAGACAGCTGGCGGAGACCGCTACGATGGTATGTTCTTGCGCTCGCTCGCGCCCTTTCTACCACCCGCACTCTCGCTAGTTGCTTACGTCCTACCCTGAGCAGACGACGGTCCCCGATACGAGCGTGATCAGCGCAGCGCCTCTCCCCGCCCATCCCGCGACGATGGCATCGACAGCTCTCGACGCCGATCTGCTTCCCCTGGTAATGCCCAGGCCAGCCGGTAAGGAACGCCTGCTCCAATGACCTGGATATCTACGCGATGCGCATTGAATTCCGCCCACCATCTAACGACGTTGCTCCCAACAGGGCTCCCAAGGAGGAGAACGGCAGGGATGAGGATGGTTCTGTGAACCCAGGATCCAACCTCTTCGTCACCGGAATCCATCCCCGTCTAACCGAGGCTGAGGTCACTCGCCTCTTTGAGAAGTATGGCGAAGTCGAGAAATGCCAGATCATGAAAGACCCCCACACCAAGGAGTCTCGAGGCTTTGGGTTCGTCAAGATGGTCACTTCCGAACAAGCAGATGCCGCCAAAGAGGGCCTACAGGACGAGGAAATAGAAGGTCGATCTCTTAGCATTGAGAAGGCTCGCCGTGCTCGACCACGAACCCCCACTCCCGGAAAGTACTTCGGCCCACCCAAGAGAGGTCAGTTTCCCACGATCCACACCCTACCCAGTGCTGACCTTCGTTTACAGAACACGGACGTCCCCGCTTTGACGACCGTCGTCGTGGTGGAGGTTATGGCGGTGGTTACGGTGGCGGTGGACATTACGGTGGTGGCTATGGTGGTCGTGATGATCCTTACCGCTATCGTGGAGGTCATGATCGCCCCCGTCACGACGACCGTGGCGACCGTGGTTACCGTGAGGACCGAGGATATGACCGCAATTATCGTGATGACCGAGGCGGCTATAGCGGCGGCGCTGGTGCTGGCGCTGGTGCCGGTAGAGAGGACCGCCACGACCGTGGGTATGAGCGTCGTGACCGCAACGAGGACGGCTACGGTCGCGTCGATCGTTACGGTGGACCACGTGAAGACCGTGGGCGATACCCTCCTCGCGGTGACGAGGAGAGACGCGGCCCCGGCTATGACAGAGAACGTTATGACCGTCCTGATCGTGACGGTCAACGAACCCGCGACCCGGCTGCCTCTGGATACACGGAACCTGGTCCCCGAAACGATGCCCGCGAACCTTACGCTGGTGGCCCCTAAGTTCCAGCAGCAGGAGTCCCAGAGCCTGATCACTGCTGCTAGTGCATCGTTGGAGGGCCCTAATCGTTCTTGACGTGACGTCGGATATGATCTAATGATGGTCAAGGACTTGAGCCTCACGTCTCGTTCACCTTAGTTCTCTTCGGCGTGCAAGTTTCGGCGGGTGCCATAAAAAACCGCGACATACGGAGTTTGTTTTCGGCAGGTATACATGGATGGAAAAGGCTTCGAGTAGTTCTGTTGTGTTTCATTTTCTCTCGTTATTTTCTCTTTTCCTTCTCATTTTGTTGTGTTATCGACTTCGGACATGTTGTTTTTACAAAAGGGAGACTTAGGATGCTGCTAGGTTTGCACTGGGCTTTTTGTGCTATTCGCACCTTTGCTATTTGTCAGGAATTCACCAGGGATGTCGTGGAGGAAGTGTTTAGGTCAACATGCACATCCACGCACACACCAACACGTCCATCAACCTTTGGACCTCGCCTTCGCCAATAACCCTTTTCCCCGTGGGATCGGAATCGGCCTTTCAGCCAGTCACGTGTATCATTATTTCTTCCGGGGTTTCTTTTCCAGCTTGACGAGCATGACGACTGAGCCAGCTTTCAGCAACATTTTGCCGGAGCAGATATTCGAGACAGCTCTGCATTGGTGGTCCTGCAGAATGCAACATAATTGATCGCAAATTCCCAAAAGGTGCAACATTGAATCGACTCGACCATAATACCGTAAACTACCCTTGACACACGCCTTAAAAGCGCTACATTCAGTACAGCAGAATTCACGTCGCCCAACAGATTCCTGAATTGTATGACGAAGTCTGGCCGCTGTAACACCTTGGCCCTCTAGTGCTACTGCACTTTCAGATTACATCAGTTCCTGGGTTTCATGACGTGGCGTTCGCGTCGGGTGCTCAATACTTCTTACTGGTTTGATCTTGACCGAGCAATCGGACTTGGTCCCCGACAGGTAAAGTATTCCCCTTCTTTATTATTTGCTAATGGAGCTTTGTTTGCGTGCCTTAGAAGTTGGATCCAAGGGCGGAACCTGGCATGTGATACGATTTGGGCCACTCACGCCCACCCACGCATGCATCAATCATAGTCAGCATTCCTAGGAATTGCCAGCCGCCCGTTTTGCTGATACCCTAGCTGATCCGATTTCGGGGTCAACTTGGCCAGAGCAACTACGCGTATCAGAACTCATAATAGGTTTGTAGAAGCTAGACGAGATAGTCAATTAATCCCTCATGAATAGTCTTCACGGCATGGTGCTTAATCTTCTCTGTGTATGTGTCAGTCCTTGAAATGTGTGTTCGACCCAAAAGCTAACTAGGCTTACTATGGGCCCGACAACCACTTTTGTACTGGGGATAAAGCGGATGGATTCATAGTACTCACTGTTTCTTTCCGGTTTCGTCTATTTGACACTGCCCTAGAGTGGGCTGAAATGGGCCATCTAACTACAGTAAATTGAGAACTTCTATAAATCTTGTCTAACTCTGGGAAGACAAAACGCCTGTTTCCGGAAACGTCCACTAAAACCATCGTGATTTACCGAAAAAGGAAATACAAGAACAAAGACTCTACTTGTGGAGAGCCCAGACATAGAAATGAATTTCAGGATCTCTGGGGATAGGCGTGTCTTCTTTGCCCGTTTATCTCCTACCCATCTCGACGTGGAGCTCATGGGTAGCTCAGATAATCCCATACGTCAAACGTACACAGGTACTGTATGATACAGTACATAACTTATATCTAAACAATAGGGGGTTTTGAAGATTTTTGAGGCCAACACGCAATCACAATGGCGAGTCAGTCGGGATCCAAGGGGGGAGGGGTGTCGGCAGCCGAACTACGGCAGTTAAAAGCAGAATTGAAACGTCTCAGGGAATACAAGGTCGTCGCGGAACACAATCTCCAACAGATGGGCTTTACTTTGCAGGGTACGTAAGAGCTGACGCCGCACGTACTACTATCCCTCGTTGCTGGCAAGCGTTTTTCGTGAATGGGGAATCTACTCCGATTAGGGGTGACGCTTCTCGCTAACATAGAGTGGACATGACCTACAGCGGCGCGGAAACAAGGCTGGGTCAGCAAGCGTGCAGAGACTCGCCGCAAGCGGCTAGAGAAGAAGAAGGCCGCGGAAGCCGCAAAATGGGCGAAAGTCGCCGAGGACCAGGCACGAATACGCAAAGAGCGCAAGAGGGTAGGGCTGCCCGTGCAAGACCCGACGCCGTCGCCATCCGAGGCAGCCTACCTGGAACGTGTCGCCGATACAGCGAGAGAGGAGACGGCAGAGCGCCTGCGCAACCGCGTCCGACGCATGTCGCACCAGCTTCTCATTGCTGCCGCCATCCGCCAGCAGTTCCGCGAGATTACCATGGCCGACCACTCGGGTCATGTCGTCCCCGGCGCCGATCCGTTTGTGCCACTACGCCACAGGCCGTTCGACGCCCGCAGCGAGACGAGCCTAAGCACCACCGAGGCCATGGCGCGCTCCTTTCGCAACTGGGCGAACAGGGAGAAGGGGAATCGGTTTCGCTCCCGCTCGCAGACCCCTGAGACGGTCGTGGTGAGTAGTCGGACCACGGGTCCCGAGGATTCGCCCAGCGGGAGCAGTAGTGATAGCTCTTTCACCGACGACGATGCACCACCCCCTGCTGGTCCCGGTATCGCAGGGCCCGTGGCTCTCCGTGCCGTCGTCTACAGCCCAACGTTGGACGAAGATGACATTATCGAGGCCGGTGAGGAGCTTGGCGGGCTCGCCGACCTTGATTTTGACGACGTCTCGGACGAGATCATGGTTACGGCGTACGCCATGTTGGCCACGGCTGAGCATACCAACGGCGGGGCCGATTGGGCCGACATACTCGCTGCAAACGTCCTCAGACTCCTCCTAGGCGAACCCCCCCTTACAGAGACAACATCGGCATCACACTCAGATAGGGATACCGATACCGAACCACCGCCAGCACCAGGGCTACATTGGAACTCGGAGACGGAGACGGAAGATAGCGATACAGATTCACAAATTAAACTGACCGAGGAAGTAAAGCGGGCTCTTAAGTACTTCCAGGTCTCTCTAAATATGAGAAAACATAAAAAGGCGAAGAGTGGGACGGTAAAAAAAGCACTGGGGAAGAACAAGTCGCTAATAATTCCGGCTGATGTTCTGCTAGGAGCACAGAAGGCCATCAAGCAACTCATAAAGCAGCAGCAGCTGACCTCCATGAACACCCCAGCATCAGTCCCCAAACCGAAACCGAAATACACAACCAAGGCAATACAAACCAAGGGAACAGAGAGCAATGCAACGCAGACCAATGCAACGCAGACCAATGCAACACATGCCAAGGGAACGCAGACCAAGGCAACGAAGAAGAAGGGCAAGGCCATCAAGTCAGTCGAGCAGCAGAAAAAGCCACGGCCGCCACCACCGTTCAATAAAGGCCCAAAAGTAGCCCCCAGCGAATCCGACTCAGATGACGACGACAAGGGACCCTCACACCGGGCACCACACAGGCCAGCGGCTCCCGACCAGAGCGTCTACGACCCGACCTGGTGGCGAGTCAACTTAAGGGACCCGGACGACGGGTTATGGGCCAGCGAAGTGCTGCCACCGAAGCAGCCAACGGACAACATGGAGACGGGCTTCGTGACGTGGGCCGAGCAGGAGGCACGGTTCCCGCACCTCGACGATCGTCTAGAGCTGGGGATCGTACCCAGCTCCGTCATCTTCAACCCCGCGACCGTCGACACGGACGCCTGGGACCCGCTCAACCGGGCCATCACGGAGGCCAAGACGGGCCCGCGCTTGCCCATGCGCCTGGGCCCCGTCACGGTTCACTCGCTCGCGCGGTGGAGGGCAGCCGAGTTTGGGATCGAGTACCCCGTCGACCCCGTGCAGCTACCCGACAACCCGGCGGTCGAGGACAAGAAGCGCCCCCTGCCGTCTGCCACGCTCGCCAAGCCCAAGGGGGCCACGACGAAGAACAACAATAACAACAACAATAATAATACCAATCAAGGCGGGGCCGTTAGCAACGAGGGGTGGCACGTTCCGTTCGCCGCGTTCGGTTTCACAAAGGCTTATCCGACTGGGGCTACGGGGACGACCCCTTCCACGCTCACGAACAACCCGGCCGCCGTCGCGTCCGTGCACTACCCCCTGAAGTCGCCCACCGCAACTTCCATCTCGAAGTCTCAACCAGCGACCCAGAACGTGAACACCCAAGCGGCCGTCGCGGCTCCGAGCGGTGTCGTGGCTCCGCCCACGCCTTATCCGCACCACCACCAGCCCGAGACGCCGAGCGTCGCGCTGTACGAGCCCAACAGCGCCGCGGGAGAGGCGGATAATGAAGAGGAATACGATGAAAAACTCGAGGCATTCGTGCAAGAGATTCACGACGATGTCATTAGCGCACCCGATGCCAAGGGGAAGAGAGCCATGATCACGTCGTCTTCGTCTTCGTCTTCGTCGTCGTCGTCGTCATCGTCATTGTCGAGTTCGCCGACTAAGAAGAGACGGACTACTACTGGCTACATTCCCGGTAGCAGCAGTAGCGGTAGCGGTAGCAGCGACTCGGAGAAGGAGAACAATGCGGACACGAGCGCGGAGATAGAAGCTTTTTTCGGACCCGCCGCGAAGGAGTTCTGGACTCAAGATGAGAGCGACTCTAGCGAGGCCGGCGATGAGGTGTTATTCCCGTCTACACCCATCGACTACGACAGTGCGGAGGCGGCGAAGAAATCGGTGCGGTTTGACGTCAGGGAGGGCCCCAGCTACGGCATGAGATTCGGCGCGAGACGGGCACTGGGAAGATATGGACTCACGTCTTCGCGTCGCGGACAGTTGGGTCCGTATAGGTGAAGAGTCTGTATTTATATGTGTTCGAAACGATAGTAGGTCACCTTCGGGTGCGAAGGGAAGACCTGAACGGATGGGTATTCAGTCGGTGGTCACAAAACGTTTGGATCTTTATTATGTGGTTATAGTTTTGTTGGGCTATTAGGAGTGTTCATGTATCATTTCGCTGAAGAGAGATCCTTTTGACTCGTGGTTCCGATTTAGCCCGACGCCCGTCTTCGTAACTATGTTGAGCGTAGTCAATAGTGTTAGTACGCAATATTTGCTATACCATCGCAACGCGGTACATCTGATCAGTAGGCTGTTTCATAACACTAATAACACCACGCTATCGCGATACTCCATGTCTTCGACAGTGTGGGAATGAACACATACTCATCGATCTAGATAGTATTGCGATTCCATGGCAATTTCATGCGGACATATCATCATTACATTCCATCTTCGCGCCTCTCATTCCCTTTCTTGACCCCTATCAACGGGCTGGGCTCCTATAAGCCAACCGACCCCCGATGCCAACGTACCGACAGCTGCCTCTCTAAGCTGATCCCTCTTCCTGACTCGTGGCTGCCCGGAAGCTTCGTCTAAGTCTCCCTCCGCGTCGCTCGCTCGCGATTGCCCACTCCGTTGCAAACTTGACAACGCTGAGAGGTTGTGCTGCGCCCTGGCCATACTGGCCCTTGACAAGTCAAAGAGCGACATAGGCGCTTCATCGACATGCCGTGAGGACCTTGTTGTGTTCCTAGCCACGCCTGCGGGCACAGTACTATTAAACGCGCCAGGCATCGCTTGTACATCACCTCGATCATCCCACGCTGATTCTTGCGTCTCTTCGGTTTTAATCGCAGCATTGAGCTCTTCCTCGCATTTCCGGAAGGCATTTAAGATATCCTGTAAGGTCGCAGGTGGCGCAATACGCACTGCCGCAGAAAGACACTCGATTCGTTGTTCTAAGTGTCTTATGTCTAGATTTCCGCTGGCTGTTCCAATGTGCGTCGGCTTTAGTGTCCGGGCCGTGCGGCGGTACTTACCCGCCTGCAAGGCAGCTTTCCACGAATACTCATCGGTTATCCGAGAGTCGGCATCTGAGGCAACGCGATTAACCACATATGAATAAGCAGTTTCAAAATCGTCCTCAGTCAGGGAGACATCCACACACATTGCCGTTATTCGTCTCCTGGTGACCACATGCTGGTCAGCAGATGGCTTTGGATTGATCCTCGATTGTCCCGGTTTGTCATTGGTAAGAAGTCCAGCATCGACCATGTTAGATCCGATGTCGAGAAGGTCTTGGACATTGGTATAGCTCTTTGGATTCTGCTCCAACACTTTCCCGATGATTGAGACGGGGTCTGTGTGCACCCTCAATACTACAGGCGTAAATGGCTCTCCTTTCTTCAGGACAAGGCGGTACTCGGACAAGGCATGGGTCGCTCTCAACAACGTTTCAATTCGTCTCGCTGCAGGGTGTGTTTCTGCTAAAGTCTTAGGGAATGCGTGGACACTAGGGAAGACGTTAATGTATATCCTTAACAAGAGACGGAAGAACTGAACTCACATATCATCACACTTCAGAAGTCCTCCACGCCCACGATGCGGATTAGAAGCATTGTCATACGCCTCCATCGCTGTAGTTACAACAGTATCTAGCAATACGTCCTCGTGCAGAGGTTTCTCCGGTGAGTCTTCATATATCGACCTTGCAAGAGAATAGCCTGAGTGCGTGTAAGCTCGGTCACACTCAAGCTCGTCCGCCTTTACAACTTACGTGTGTTTGTCAGAAATGCCTTGAGACACTCAACCTCAAGGAATTCTTTCTTCAGTTGACCGAAGATACCATGAACACGAATATCAGCAGACCCAAATGCCTCTTCAGCGCCCCAGTCGCGTAACCACAGAAGCTCGTTCCTAGCACGAATCCAATACTTATCGTCATTCTTAGGTCCATTCGCACAAAACGAGTGAATTAATTTGATAGCCTCAGCTTTCTGTTCCCGCTCATCTTGTAGAAAAGCTAGCTCCCCAGCCCGTCGCACACTGCAAGGCGACCCAGCTTTTGTGAGTATGAAGGCGCTTAGCGTTAGAACATGTAGGAGACGAGTTGATGTTTGGTTGGGAGTGGTAAGATAGTTGGATTCCTCGAGCAGGTCGTTTCGCATCAACGAGGCACTTTTGGCAGAGATGAGGTTCTCGTTTTCTGATTCCGTGAACGGCGATAGCAGAGAGGAAGCCACTTGCAGAGTTGGACAGGGGTCTTGGTCTAGAAGGGACATTATCTTTGTAATGATACTGTTCACCCCCGAGAGGGCTTCCACGGAGGCCTCGGATATTAAGTAAGCCGAAGCCAGCGCTGCGCGGGCAAACCTCTGTTCTAAGAGTCCCTGCTCCTCATCATCTAACCACTCCGAACCATATTCTCCCAGATCAACATCAGTTGGTCCATCCCATTGGTCAAAGGCTTTGACAGCCACCTTCCACGACACAGAGGCTTGGGTAGTGAGCCATTCAAGCACATGTTCCCAAGCCGGACATGATATATGGTCGCGTCTGCCGCCTTCTGTGTGGCTGTGCGTGTCTGTTCTATTGTCCCATCTCGCATCGTTGTACAGCCATGGTCCAATCAATCCGCGGAGATCCCTTCCCACATGCGACAAGTCCGCCTCGTGAGCACCAGTCCGTGACAGCAATATATTCACTGCTGTCCTGCTATCTAGGCGATCCAACGATTCGAGCGTCTGTGGGATGGGCTCGTCTGGATAGTACTCGTAATTACGACGCAGCAAAGGCAGCAGGGCCGAGACCATCCAAGTGCGGATGCAGGGTGCATGTTGGAGAAACGGCACAATGAGTTCGGGAAGCTGGGTAAGAAGGCCAGCTTCTTGGTCAACGCGATGGGCGCGATGGATCAGGAACAGCGATACAGGATCCTGGAGAGCGTTCTTGGGACTGCGATCCCATGCAAGTGGCAGCAGGTGGAGGCGCCGGGTCTTCTTGGTTGCCTCGGCATCGGTGATGTCCTGGACGGAAGACGCGTCGAACTGAATGGACAGGTCGGGTTCCGAGTACAAATCACCCGACTCGATGCGCTCTATGAGCCCAACATACTGGCTCGACGGAAGCGTTTCAGGCAAACACGTGAGAAGCACTCTCAAGATCAGTTCAGGCCGCAGAACGTGGGGGTGGTGGGTGACAAGAGCTCCCAAGCTCTGTATGTCGGATTTGATTGCGAAGTGGACAGCGAGCAGCACGACTCTCGGCGGAGACAGGGAAGCTGTCATTTTCACGAAGACAGACGCATTCTGCCTGCCTCTTGCTTCTCTTTTTGATTTGTTCGAGGTGGTAGATTCTGTTGGGTATGTGGTGTGAGAGGGCACTATATCAAGGGGCTGTTGTCCTAGATTAAAGCTTATCGACGACAAATGATGGCATCACGCTCTTTTGTCCACATACGTGCCTATGTACGTTATGGTACCGACACTAATATGTGGGGTGGGTTGGGGAGGGGGTGGGTGTAGCTACAGCATTCCCAGGTGCTGTGTCATTGACCAGGCCAATCAGCAATGGGTTCCATATCCCACGCGTGCAGTGTCTACAGTGCCCGACAACCCATCAGTGCCATCACTGCTAGGTACAGTCGAGAAGGTATCCACCTTACCCGAGCAGCCAACGACATTCCTTCAATTCCAAACCTCAGCGGCTTAAGCACTTCCCCCAGTCAACGATACGAACTGCCCAGCTCCAATTGAGCCGCCATCGACTCGCGAACCCACCGAACTTATCGAGTGTTCTCTGCACATTGTCCGCCATGGCCTCTGGATATGGTTTGCACGGAGGTCCGTCTTCCAGCCTAGCAGAGTCGACCGCTCAATCGGCAACCACTAACCCGCGCAATTGATAATTACAGGCCCCAGCCGATGCTTTCCCTTCTGGCAGGAGGTCCTCGCCTGCTATGTCGTCAACACATCATCCGAGGATGACAGCGGCAAGCAGAAGTGCGCTCCCATACTCGAGGACTACTACGAGTGTCTGCACCACAAGAAGGAGGTTAGTCGCGTTCCCTGGGCGTCGGCCAAAGTCCGTAGTGGCTAACCGACGGCAACCCCGGTCACAGGCAGCGAGAGTCAGGCAGCTACAGGCCGCCTACAGGAAAGCCGAAGCTGCGTCACCGCGAGATAATGCCCCGAGTGCCGGTCAGATAAGGAATCTAGGCTTGCTCGACAAGGAGGAAGATACGAAAAAGGTGCTGGGAGGATGATGGACTGCATCTGTCCATTTATACCACTTCTCCTTCTCCTTCGATACGTGTACATAGGAGGTGGACCACGAGCAGGATCGATGGCCATTCTTCCCATTAGAAATACACCAGTGCATTGGTATGACTTGATTAGGCATTTTCGACGATGACGCCCGGTTAGCCCCAATGCATGAGCATGTGGATGGCAAAGGAAGCGAGCCATAAGCAGATGACGCGAATCAAAATATATTATAGGTTTCTCCAGCTACCTCGAGAATACCAGCGAATCAATGCGACTACGGATGCTAATGGTTCATTAGAGGCGCAATGATGTGGTTTACATGACGGTGCAGCGTAAACAATATCGAGTAACTTGGGTTAGTCTCCCGTTCTAGACGCTTCAAAGTGCTAAGGGCTGTCTTCTGAATGTCAAACATGGCCGTCGAAATTTGTATAAAGTACCTAGGTAGCTCGTCTCCTACGATATAGAGATATGCGAAGTGCTGAGAGTTTCCTAGAGCACCTGCTGCTCAGTGATGTAATTGTGCCACGTAAATCGACTACCTACTCCTACTCCTCCCATACGCATACTTCGATTGCATATCTTGCTGTCGATTGTCGCTAGTATACCTATGGAGCTGAAGGCGAGAGAAGTTGGAAGAATGACCCCAGAAGTCTGGCTAGAAGAGGGAGTGCACATAAGAGACAACATATGTTTATACAATAATAGTAAGTTGTTAGGTAGGCAGGCATAGGATCATTTTGGTACCTTCCCATCTACCGTGCCTGATATTCTACTCTAATTCGACACTTATGCTGAGCCAGCTTGTCCCGAGGTCGAGTGTCCAGCAGAAGGCACCGCCGTCTCTATAGCAACTTCCTTCCTCTTTCCAGTGTCCTAACACTCACCCTCAACACACCTGCCCAACAGTTTTCCGGCCTTCTGTCTGGTTTCTTGTTTCTCTTCAATCCCCCCCCCCCCAAATCTCCCCTCTTTTACATGTCAGTTCAGTCTAGCAAACACTAGGGAAGGGGCTCGATGGTCAACACAAGGCACTGACTTTGAACGTTGACATTCTGCATCGCAGGACGCATCCTCTTGCTCATTGTGGTTCTTTAATTTACAATATATGGTCGTCCTCTTTTCTTCACAACTTGTTTTTATTTGCATCAAGAGATAATATGCCTTATTTCAGGGGAATCGAGATCTCCATCCATGCCAGCCTCGAGGCAAGGCAGGTTACCGAATACCCTCACCCCGACGGCTCCTCCGTCCGTCTTCTGAGACCGACAACACTCCCGGTCACTTGTGGCGCCATCACGAGAACAAGTCGGGCAACACAGCTCAAAGCCCCATTCATAGCCGAGGATATCGACCCGACACGCCTGAAGAAGGTGAACCCACGCATATCTGTTTATATCCCCTCCTTGCCTGGTACGCTACACTCACTATTCCTCGTCCTTAAGATCATGCTGACGACAACCGCCTTCAGGAGAGCAGTTTTGGCTGCGCTATCTGATCAGCGAGTCCCCACCCCCCTCACGATGCGTCTTCTTCAAAATGACCATGAATGGACGCCACATCTCATCTTGGGGCATTAACACTAATACCCACTCTACGGGTCTCGTCGTCAGAGCCTTTTACCAGCCAGAAGACAAGTGGGGGGACGCGTGCGGCTATAATGAGGCCGGTTATCCCGGCATTGAGACACGATACTTCCATTTTATGCCTGGTCTCGAAAAGAAATCCGTGGCCGAAGATGGAGGTATTATTGAGGTCCAGGTTTTCCGGTGTAAAGGACGGAAGCGTATTGCACTTGAACTTGATGCCTATCGGAACCAGGAGCGCTATGGGATCACGTAAGAATGCTTCCCTCTCCCCATGATGCTTACAGTTCCCAGCTATCTACCAGTGCTGATATGTTGGCTAATGTTTCAAATCTCGTTTTCATTAGTTCTCCCAGCGGTGGTCTAGTCGATAATCCTGAAGACGCCACGTACTACAACTACTATCTGACTGATGCGAAGGACTCTCCTTACGCTACATTTTGTTTCCATTACAGGTCCATGAAGTATCTCAAGCAGCTCAATCTCGTTCCCGAGCTGGGACTCGACATGTCACCAGCCTGTAGGAGCTCGCTTGATACACGACGAGAACAATCATCTGGGAAGTCGAGATCACAGTCTACCTCTCCACTTGCTCGGCGGTTTACTTTTGATGCCACGACGTTGGAGTCTCAGGTCTTCGATGATAACTTTGGTGTTATAAAAGGACATGAGGCTGTACATGCAGAAACTAAGTCTCAGGACGAGTACTTTTTAAAAACCCCCCCCGAACTCTCACCGTCTTCCTTAAGGGGCGCAGTCGCCAAAGCTACAAGCCAGGCTCATGAGAAAGAGTATTTAGGCGAGCTACAGCAACGCCCGCTGCCCGAAATCCCAAATGTTCAAACAAGACCTACATCGGCATCATCGTTACGCTCAAACTGCCCATCATTGACACCCTCCTTAAGATTATATGTTGAGAGCGACGATTTCGAGAATGAAGAGATTAGACTTAGTATAGCGCAACCCATGCTTATTACCTCAGAGTCGATGCAGGCGTTAGAGCTAGTTGACACCGGGACCGAAGAAGGTACCTCTTTCTCGGATTACGCGAGTTCGCCGGGCTCCACCGAGGCTTCTCAGTCACCGAAGTTGCCTTCTCCGAGAGGCTACATTCCGACAACTGGCAGTGTTTTAGAGAGACATCTTACCCAGTATGACTCTCCTATTGCTATGTCGTCTCCACCCCAAACTCAAGATATGCCATCTTCAAAAATAGGTGGAACTTTGGACAACACCCAGATCGAACCTCGAACTGTTTCCCTTAACTTGACTGAGGCGGAATGGCTCCGACATTCTCCGTCGCCCTTACAGCGAAAGGGTAAACGGGCAGAACGCCTGTGGAGCCCACAACCCGGACCATGCATCGATGAAGCTGTTGGGGGTTCGGATAGTGGTAGTCAGAGACACGACGGCAACATGGAACACCACACAGGGGAAATCGACCAAACTCCTATGGGCAACTGGATATGATAGTTGCCCGAGAGGCGATTACACCAATTTTACCAGTACAACGTTGTTGAGCTCATCATGTATAATTATTTTGATGAATGTTTCAGATGCTGTGAAAGCAGATGTTTGGGGAATCTGTAGGCACCCATTTGCATTCAGCACTGTTAAGATGAGGCGTCTTACAACTAATTACTACAAGTCGTGCAACAGGGAATGGTAGATGGAAATCTACGTATCCTTAGCTACCTTCGCCATCCCCTCATTCGCCATTTAGGTCTACCTATAGGAGGCTGTCCTGCACTGCCTACTACTGGTATCGGCCCATAGGCAGGATGAATCGAGGGGTTTTCACAGTCAGTCCCTTGATAATTCCGAACTATTCGTCTCATTCCGACGCTTCTTCCTGTTTGCCAACAGGTCGGACGTCTTCATCATACTCAGCATCCTTTAGCTTCTTTCCTACCCTTGCCTTTTCTCAGTTATCTCCGTCTTAATCGTTGTGGCCTTGGGAGCTGCATTTAATTTGTAATACATGCTGAACTGTTCGATCACTTGTTCTCCCCTATGCTTGGGGTTAACGGACATATGCGCCTCCTTTCTCTTGATGGTTTTCGTATACATGATGGCCTTCATCTGGTATGTAGAAGATGGTTGATTTTGTGTTTCTAGGGCATGGTCCCTAGGTACTGGTAACGGGACTTTGTTCAAGAGGACCAACTATAAAACTGCAGAGTACTCTCACAAATGCAACAGGAATTAATAATTTATTAGCGGCATTACTGCAAAACTGACTTGAATTGGTCAATTGAAGCAGTATATTATATCGAGTGTTAATTCACGGACAGTAAGGACAGAGGTGTGAAGTTGGGGAGAGGTGAAAATAGCATCGCAACAACCCCACCAAAACTGAGCATTGGAGCCGACCTTCAATCACATGACAAGCTAGGAGGAATCCACGACCTATCTAGAGGAGTACTTTTGAGCGTCTTCTGCATTCCAAACTTGACCAAATTAATTAACCTTGGTTTATATGTATATGAGGCATTTTCACGGCTGGGTGCTGCCTGAGCAAACATGACGTCCAAACCAGATCACCTCGAGAGAACAGCGGCAGAACCGCGAGACAAAGTGAGCAATACGCCGCGCATGACGTACGAGCGGATTAGGTGTCGGAAGGGATATGCACAGATGCTGACATGTCTGTAGTTGCTGAACATGGTTGTGCTTCAGCACATCCAGGAGGTCAACGACACAACACGCATCTTCCGCCTGGGGATCCCGCAGGACTCCCCTCCTATCCGGGTACGTTGCCGTCGTTTTCTTGGTTAGCATATACATACATAGATAGGCGCCTGCCATTTCTATTCGCCGGCCGGGTCGGGGCTGCTGGATGGATGGATATACTGTCCTTGGTTTTGGTTACGTGCAGGCCGACCTCACACCTATCTATCCATCGACTCGTCGCCACCTCATCCGAGTGACCATAGCCATAAACCAGGTGGCTACCCAACTATCTAACGAACTAACTAAATAACTAACAACAACCAAGTTCCTACCAGGCCAGTGGCTCGACGTATACGTCCCAGGCGTCGAGAAAGCCGGCGGGTTCACCATCACCTCGACGCCGCGCGACGCGCGCCTCCCACACACGTCCGCGGACGGAAATGAGAGTACGGCTACGCCACAGTTAGTCCCCTGGAGTCATTATTCCCCCCTTTTGGCAGGTTTCGGGCCTCATTGCTCCTGCATGCTCCCGAAACATGAGTTGAAATCTTACTCTTTTCAGTAATTACTAACTCCAGCGTGTAAACAGGGGAGGACCGTACCTCGAGCTCGCGGTGCAGAAATCGCCCGGGAACGCGCCCGCCGCCTATCTCTGGCGGTCTCCGGCGGTCTCCATCCTCGCTCGGAGCTCCGCGTGCGCGTCGGCGGGGGTTTCGTCTTCCCGCCGCCGGGCATCAACGTCCGCGCCCTGCGCCGCGTCGTCTTCGTCGCCGGAGGTATGGGCGTGAACCCCCTCGTTTCCATGCTGGGCAGTCTCGCCTCTACACCACCGGCGGGGTTCGAGGTGCACTTCTTGTACTCGCTCCAGGACCCGGGGAGGCGGAAGCGACGGGCACGGGAGATGCTCTTCGTCGAGAGGATCGCGCGCGTCTTCCGCGAGGGCAAAGTCAACGGGCGGTTTCAGGTGTTCTTGACGAGGGGGTGTGTTGAGGATGATGGGGCTGTGGAACAATACGACGAGGATAGGGGAATTATCTGCGATGACGACGGAGAGGGGAAGGGGGACCATGCCGTCATCCCCTTTCGTCCCCGCAGATGTGCCGTCGACGTCGACGTCGCCGAGGCCGTCGGTACCCCAGCCGAGAGACGCTTCGCCGTCGTCTACGTCTGCGGCGTGCCGACTATGACGGATGAATTCGTCGCGCGGCTTACGGATCGCGAGCATGGGCTTGGGATGGATCCTCATCGAGTCTTGTGCGAAAAGTGGTGGTAGGCTAGGTAGGTAGCTAGAGAGGTAGGTAGGGAAAGGGGCTCGGAGGGTATTTGGAGATTAGATACTATGCTGAACGCCTTCTTACCGTTTTTGGATATATATATCTGGATACCACGGCACTTAGATCGTAACTTGGGCGACTGGCTCCACGAAAGACGGACAGCTGTAAGATGCAAATTACAGGGCGAGATCCCAACCCCTTTCTCTTAGCATGCTACGGGATAAGAGTGTGTTCCGGAATGATCTTCCCACTCATATTGCCACACTACGCGGTATTGATACGATGACTGGTGTTATACTCTATACAGATGTTTAAGTTATATCTTTAGAGATTTATACTGAACGATGTATGCTTCCAAGTCGCATGGTGGACCCCTCTGATATAACTCCAAACTTGGGATTATGATGTGAACGTTGGCTACGAAGAATCTGCATCAAAGATGAAATAATGTGGCATAGGTGGGATAATTATGCTCATAGGATTGGGTAGATATGATTTTCTCGACTGAGAACTAGGCTGATATTCATTCCAGGTCTATTCGGTATCTTTTAACGTCCCAGGCCATATCCTGCAGTTTGCCAGATTAATATAAAGGAATAAACCTGTTACAGGGCTGACAATATCGTTCAAGCCTATTTCACAGTATCTACGGCTACTGTAATGATGACTTCCCTCTTAACCGCGTAACTCCGCCTTGAGTACTTGCGATAAAGAAGCTATCTGCGACGGCTCTGGATCATAGGTGGTAAAGAAACGCTAGTTCATTGGTTATACGCTCATCAAACGTTCAAGAAGGTTCCGTCCATTTCACCTGGTCCATGACTTGGCCGGCTGATGGATGTTTATAGCCAACTCGCAACATTAGCCGCAAAGGCTGCAACTCGAGATACAACGGTTAGCGGGTATATAAAAAAGACAATAGGGGATTAGATTCATCATAGGGACTGCGAAAGATTTATTTCTACTTACCCCTTTGCTTCCCAAAATCCTCATTATCTGGGTCGCTTCGGCGCCGGGGGCGATGTTCGAGTTAGTGATACTCATAAGCTGCAGCTTTTGCGTCTTTGGCACAGCAGCCTGCAGACCGACGTCTGCTAATTGGGAACCAGAGAGATTTGAGAAACGCGCCGTCACCTGGACTGCACCCTCAGCATTACGCTGTAATTGGAGTACTACCTTCAAACCATTCGCATCATAACACGGTAGCCCTGCCGGGAGAGCAGCGGCGGCTGACTGTTGGGGCGGAGGTGCTCCAAACACATCTAGGCCGGAACTGGCGCGGGCGGGACTAGGCGTTGATGGCACTGGACCTTGAGAGAAGAGGTCCATTATCGAGGCAGTAGTAGCGGATTGCGGTGGTGGAGAAGTTGTCGGTGATGTACTTCCACCCAGTATGTCGGCAAGAAGATCGGTATTACTTTGTGTCCCGTTTGTAGGTGAGGCCAGGGGCGCCGAAGTGCTATCCCCCATAAGGTCCAATAGGTCTTGGTCTGTTGTGGGTTTGGCGACAAGCCTCGATTTGCGATTGGCGCCCTTCTTGGCCTTCTTCGTAGCCTCACCGAGAACTCGCGATTCTTCTTTGATCTGAGGTGGAGGCATCTTCTCGAACACGCCACGACGAATTTCGTCATACGCGAAAAGGTTTCCATACTCCACGGCTCTTTGTTGGACTTCAACATCCAAGGTACTCTGGTATGTCTGCAATAGGTGCTCCAACCGCCGAACCTGGGACCCATCGGATAGGCGGGTGCTGAGCTTGATGAGTGCTGTGACAATATACTGGGTTGTAATCTGGGTCGCATAGCTGCTGTTGAGAATAGTTGTGAATAAGTCGACGATCTCGTTTTCCTTTACTTCTTGCACCAGCTCTTCCTCCTCGTATTGACCTCCCCTTAGCAGGGAGTCACCGTATTCTCCGATGCACCACGCGGCGGCTTGCGTCAGACTCTCCTGGGTTATATCCTTCTTCAACCCGATGTACAACTTCTGTACAGCATAGGTCTGTAGTTCCGGCGTGGTCGCTACGAGCCGGACAAACGAGGCCAGGATGGGTTCCTTAACGTAATTGCCTGCGAGTGTCAAGACCCGCAGCATTGTATCTACATGCCACCGCTTGTTTGGAGAGTACCGATCGGCAGCAATTCCAATTTGGCTTGTCATGCTAGGTTTGAATTCGTTGTCGGCAACTTCTAAAAAGGCGAGTAGCTCGCGAATGAGCACACGGACATTGCTCTCGTTGATGAGGGTAAAACTGAGGTCAAGGGCTCGTCTCCTTATGCTGATATCTGGGTCCCGCAAACATTCGAGAATCGTGTTGCGATGTCTTTGGACCGCGTTGGGCTCAATGGCAACAACCTTGATTAATGTGTTTAGAGCCACATATCGGATGTTGTTGTCCCTATTCGAAAGGAACTTGCCAAGGATATTGACACCAAGCACTCTCAAGCCAGAGTCGGCCTCAATGTCAAGAATGGTGCGCACGGCTTCGTAGAGGATCGAGTTGCCGACGTTCTTGGACGAGTCCGTGTTGGTGGCTACTTGAGCTAAGATGTCGTTGATTTGCTCGGTACCCTCAGGATCCCCACGAACAAGCACGCGGAGGAGGCGAAGGATCTTGACTTGCAAGAACGGATCGGTAATTCCCATAACGTCATGTTCCGGGGCATAGCCGGATGTCGCCAATCCCTTGAGCGTCCTTACTAGCAAAGGAACAAATTGTTTGAACTTCTCGATTATGCCTTCGTCGGTGCCCTCCTCCTCCTCGGCTTCGCACATGCTCGTGATAAGCGTCAGACCGCAGAGTAAGACGCCATGGTTTCGATCGGATAGGAGCTGAGAGGCCTTCTCGACAAAGTGCTCTTGTAATTCAGGCACCTTTCTGCAGATGCGCATGGCACAGAGCGCGGCCTTCCGTCGGATATAGGGGTTGGCGGTGGATATCAGAGTCTCGATTTCGGGGAATAGATCTCGGGACATATCGATGGAGGCAATATTCCCCAGGGTGCAGAGAGCCAGACCGACGACATACTGATTCGAGTGGCCCAGATCACTAAGGGGAAGGGGATAAGTGTCAGTCATCGGACGCGCGTGGAGAGGCTTCGTGGAGCAGAATATACCTTTTGAGGGAGTTGGTGACAAGGGTGAGGACGCTCTGTTTCTCGTCCAACAGCAGACTAGTGGCCAGGTGCCCTAGACGCTTGTCGGCAAAGCGTGACGAGGCCAGTAACGTTATGCATTCGATCTGACCGAAATGGGTCTTCTCGCCCAGCGTGAAGAGATACAGCAGTTTGGCGACGTTGTTTCGCCTGTCAACACCAATTAGCTACTAGTTCATGGGATGTCATGGGATCCGCACATCTCGACTGTCGAGGCGGCAGTGCTGGTGGCGATAAGGGTATGTGTAGTGCGCACCTCACGTTATGGTCGTGGCTCTCTTCGCGAAAGCTGGCTCGAATGGCGGCGCTTTCCTTTTGAATGACGGCACGCTCGTCGGCAATAGTCTTTGTGGCGCGCACATTGCGGATGAACTGTTTCACTGGAACAGGCTCGAGTTAGCCGGCGCGGAGAGCGATTGGAAGTGGGCGGGCACAAGAATCGGAGGGTAGGAGGATAGGGACATAACAGATGGCAGGATAGGGGGAGTGGCTGATATGGCTTCCTATGCTTGGCTGGCTTACAAGAACTCATGATGGTGACAGAGGCGGGCCCCCAAACGGGCCGTCTGCAGGTGTATGGCCAGGCTCAGGGCAAGTCGATCGGAAGACAGTAGACTGGTAGTTGGTGTGATGTTTTTGCGCAGGATTATATCGTTTTGTTTCTGCTTGGCGCTGGCATCATCGATGTTCAAATAACCGTGGGGCATTGAATGTCGGTGTTGGTGGCCTTGTAATGGCAACCTGCTGGACCTCGCACGTCAGCCACAGAGGGACGCGAGCCTTGGCCACTGCTATCTCTGCTAGGCGCGCTACCTAGGTACGTTCGTTTACAGTAAGTAGCCACTGGGGTTTAGCTAAGCCCGAATACAGTATAATTTATACATAATTTTACCCAATTCGTACTGTAGGTATCTGACTCTGTACTTTTCAGCTACAGCCTGCTATATGTAAGCAGTATAGGTAGTAACCTTGCAATATTTGTTAAGGTACCTACCTAAGCTCTTATCTATCACGTGCTATGGTTGGGTCAAGTTCAAGAAGGAGCGAGATACTTCGTGTAACACTCTGTCTTCTGTCATGTTGCTTGCCTAAGGTTAGAATAAGGATCTATCATGCTTCATGGCGAATAGCTGTCTTTTGAAGAGTAGAAGTAGGAAATGGTCTACAATAAGCAGTCTGTTCTAATAGTGCCTAAATAAGAGAACATCGGTTGGGGGAATAACTAAGGTTGGACTTTTGAGGAACACGTGTGCTGGGCATGGACTTATAATAACTTCTATTAATGAGATGTTGCAATCCTTGTCACACCTTCTCCTAGACCGGTCTTAGCTTCTAGACGCTAGACGGAGGAATTGATGCAAACCACCGCGGTCACTTTTTCACAATTTTCAATATCACGCTAGTCGCCGCCTTATCACAGTCGGGTTGTATTTGGCCGCTGTCGTCCACTGGCGGCGGAGTTCCGGATGGACCTGGGGTTTGTGGGAGGATCCCTGGCGGCTTTTAGCACTTTTTCGTCCGAGCATTTGGCTCGAATAGCTGAGAACCACGGAACCCGGATTAATAAGTTGAACTACCTACATGAAGTCGACAACCCTGGTTGCCTTCGTAGTGTAGTTATGCCTAGTTCGATCATACCTAGTAGATGTTTAGCTTGATTTCGATTCGATTCGAAACGCAGACGGGACACCTGTCCCGCATATAAAGGTGGGAAGGTTGAAGGAAAAGGGTTCTCTTACACTTCCAATTTCTGGCATTAGTCTCAACGTTGAGTTTACGACCATAATACCAAATCACATTCACCCGCAACCTCTATCTGTCAATCCTATTATATATACCCCACTTGCATACCCTATCCACAATGTCTTTCGTTTTCGAAATTCCAAAGGAGTATGGGTAAGTCAGAACCAAAAAATGTTGTTTTCTACCTGTCACAGTATAATCCTCAAAACTACCACACCTATGTAATCAACTTTCTCCCTGATCTATATACTACGTACCTACATCAGTACCTTATCCAGACCATCCTCGAGATCTCGAGTTAGACTTACAAGTCTGGTCACAAATCACCCAAGCTAACCCGCTCTCACCCGCAGCTACGTCCTGGCCGTCGCCACCTCGACGCTCTTCGTCAACACGTACCACAAGATTCTGAGTTCCGCGGCGCGGAAAGGAAGCGGGCTCAAGTACCCCATACCGTACGCGACGCAGGAACAGGCGGACAAGGACCCGAAGGCGTACAAGTTCAACCTGGCGCAGCGCGCACACGCCAACTTCGGCGAAAACCTGACCCCCTTCCTCACCGGCCTGCTCGTCGCTGGCTTGGGCTACCCGACCCAGGCTACCTGGGCAGGCAGCGCCTGGGTCGCCGGCCGCTTCGCCTACGCCTAGTTAGTCCCCTGGAGTCATTATTTCCCCCTTTTGGCAGGTTTCGGGCCTCATTGCTCCTGCATGCTCCCGAAACATGAGCTGAAGCCTTACTCTTTTCAGTAATTACTAACTCCAGCGTGTAAACAGTGCCTACACCAACTTCGGTCCCAGCGGTCGTCTGCCCGGCTACGTCGTCTCCCAGCTCGGCAAGATGGCCGTAACCATCATGGCTGTCTTGACATGCTGGAATATGGTGCAGGCTGCATAAGGAGGGAAGCTTGGCTTTCGGGGACTGGGGTTTTGTATATTATGAATAGGAATATGTGTATACTGTAAAATACGAAAAAGTCAAAAGATTCCTTCACTTACACACGAGGGCCGATCCTCTTGTAATTGGTACACATCTACCATCTATGATGAAGCATAGGCGTTTGATTGTATATATGATGTACTTGCATATATCGCAATTTCTAGGGAGAGTTTTTCACGATACCTACATGTAGCCATGAACCTTTGTCTCTGATTAGGTGTCAAACGCCATTCGTCATGCCCAACTATATTGCAATCCATATTTGGCGGGAAACGGTGTATAGAGGCCTGAAGCCAAGCAAAATGTGTATTGATTGTACCACCTAACTCCACCATGTTACATAAGTCCAAACCGGTAACGCCATAGGATGCTTCCGTAATTATTGTACATCTTGAGATACTGTCGAAATGTCTTGGTGTTTCATAGAGTTTCGTCACCACCTAGATTTCTCCGACGACGTCTTCGTAGCTCTCTTGTCGTCTCGTCACTGTCGTCGTCGTTGTCGTCGTCGTCGTCGTCGTCGTCGTCGTCGTCGTCGTTGTCGCCGACAATCGGCTTCTGCGCTTCTTCCGCGTCGTCAGACGAAGCTTCCTGTGCCCATTCATGACCGTTATTTCCAAGCACTGCGACATATGAAGTTAGTAGCTGGTCTTACTAAATGATAAGGGGCTTTAGAAGAATGCTAGACACTTCATCAGCCTGGTGAGAAGAAGCGTCGCCAATATATTCGCAGATGCTGGGAGTCAGGAGACAGAGTCTTCATAAATCACTCACAGAAATCACCTAAATATTTCATCGCTTGAAAGACCTCCTCGCCGGCAGGGATGATATTGTCGTTCGGGAGTAAAAAACCGTAACTTCCGGTATCTCTCAGCTTGATTTGATAGCTATAATGCGCCCCGAATTCATGGTAGAAATAGTCTATCGCGGACCCTCCTCTAGCTTCGATCAGTGGCCCGGCCGAGTTTAAGACGGCACCTTCACATGCCGATGCGACGGTATACAACTCTCCATTTGACAGTCTCATGTGTTTACCTAGATTCATAGCAACCTCTTGGAGGTTTTCCATATTTGGGGGCTGAACATCACAAGAAAATGAGTAAGGCACGAGGATCTGCTGTGAATAGGAGTGTAGGTCAAGGTAGCCCACGAACTTGGAGCCGTTCTCTGTCTCATTTCTGGCCCAGTCCGCCAATTCAGCAGCCTCGATGGCTTGAAACGGTTCATCACCACCGTAGCTCTCCGAGCAAGGTTCATTCTGATGTTCCACCGAGTCCCATTGGTATGGAAAGGAGTGGTCGAGATCAAATCCCGGACAGTAGGACATTTTTGTTCGTTGTCGCGACTTGCGCCAGAGTCGATCAACCTCCCACGTATACTCATAGCCATCGGGATTCAGAATTGGGATGAACACCAGATCAAAGCGCTCAAGAATCTTTTTGACTATTAAGTCCTTGTCAACAGATTGAATGAAAGACCAGGCAGCATAGTTCACAGAGCTCGTGCCAATCCATTCTCGGGCGTGCAAGCCGCCAGTGACCAGGACAACCTCACGGCGGTGACCAGACGTGTCGCCATCGGGCCGCATACCTACGCGCAGGGCTGGAATATCACGGCCCTCGTAAGACTTCCCAATGCTGATCATCTGAACCAGACCACGCCCCCGAAACATGGAGTCGATCAGGCGCATCCAGGCGACCATGACTGAATAGGCTGGTAGTCTTGGAAATATATATCAACGACGTCATGCTTCTTAGGAAGGGCGTGGGAGGCGGACGCGGTACCACGATCGTATAGTTGATGGGCGTGGGTAAGACTCCGGCGAGAGGGGTAAGTGGCAGCGGCAGCACGAGCAAGATCCGGAATGAGGATGGAGTGGTTCTCCCGCAGAGACGAGGGCAGAGCACGGGTCAAGAAGCGGACACGCCGGTTCGGGATCCGAACGTCGACATGGTTGTCGGCAAAACCCCAGATATCCAGCAGCATGCGGTCGACGACGGTGCGCAAGGCCGCTTCATGCTCGGGCTGTGAAATGTTAAAGCGAATGACGACCTGGTCCTCGTATCCCTTCAAGCTCTCGATGAGTTTCGGGCGATCATCGACCCAGCGTGTCAGGCTATCGCCTGCCGATGCACGAAAGGATGAGGTTGAGGGTAGACGGTCGAAGAGGCGGCGTAAAAAGGAGCGGGGTGTAGATGTGGACGTGGACGACGGCAGGCGGGTGGGCGTTGGAGCCCGGATCGGGCCTCGGCTTTCATTTTGAGCAGGAGGAAGGCCGGGGGATGCGCCAGGCGCTGGCGTAGTCAGGGCCTTCCAGACATAGGAAGAGGAAGGCTACGAGGAGGAACGAGCAGGAATGGTGGATTAAGCGCATGGTAGCGGTGATAGCGACGGTTGCATCGCACCCGCGCACGGCGATGACTCGGTGACGGATAACTATGCGGTTCTTCGGATGAGTAGCAATGGCGACGAAGAAGACCAAAAGTTGCTCTAAATGAGTTTGGTAGAGATGAGAAAAGATGGCTGCCTGCCTAGTTTCGCTCGCCGTGCTAATGGCCGCTGCCTGCCTACCTACCTATGTAGGTAGATAGTATCTACAGTAAGTAATCTACCTACTACCCACCACCTTGTCGTAGGTGCTACTACCTATGTATGTACAGCACAGAGTATACTTAGGTATAATCTTCTCTAATAGGCCGCAGATATTTGTAGCCTAGATTCTAGATAGGCACACATCTGTTACTACCTACTTCTTGCAATGAATCAGGTTTAACGCTTACCTAGGTAGCCTCTTGCTTGACCGAGGACCTTTCACTAAGTAAGTGCTTATGTACGATCTCTATATGTAGGTAGCTAAGATGTGGTGCGGCTTAAACATCCAAATCTTGCCGAATCGGTCATCTACCTACTGCAAATCCACAAAATCCCTAATACCCAGCGTGGGTACCGTACTGCACCGGTATATTCTTGAGAGGTGCTAGAGATGGATCCCAACATACTCATCTCAAACCATGGAGTTGCCTAGAGACACAGGACGTCTCATCCTCGCTGTGTCCATCAGGTGGTGTTCGCTTAGGTGATTTAGTTTGCGATATAGATATATGGAGGCGCTTATCTAATTTAATCTATGGTCTAAATCTAGGTATAGACTTGCGTATCTACAGTACCTACCTATGTAGGTAGTATGTGCCTGACTGGGTACACGGACGCAAAAGTGCCATTCGGTCCCAGTCCAATCAATTAGTTGGGGCTGGGGCACGAGTTTGGTGAGTTTGAGACGAAATCGAGTCTCTTCAACACTTAGAAACACTGACACATGTAGCTCCATGGACGACGATGATGCCCTGATTACGCAATAATGCCTTGATTGACTCTCAAAAATTTACCCAAGTGCAGGCAAGTTGTATGTTGTTGTGTTATGGTGTTGTGGAGTCGTACATATGTAGCTAGATGGACATCCGCATAACTAACGGGACTGCCTGTCAGCTTCATGTCAACCCAAAGTGCTGGACCGGTACAGTCCGTACCTACAATGTTGATTAAAACACCTGCAGGTAATCAGGCCTTATCAGGAAACGTCTCTATACGCACGCGCTCAGGATTAAACCTGGAATCATTACCATGCCCCATGTAGGTATACTAGTTGGTAGGTATCCAAGGCCGCGTACTGCGAGGTCCCACTGACAGCAGACCACATCCGGTATGTGGATGTAGGTACCTTACTTATGGAGGTGCATGGTTAAGTACATTACATGTAGGTAGTATGTAGTTAGTCTAGTTATCTTTAGCTGACAGCCCGACAGCCCAGGACCCCCCATAATTATTTCCTGGTTGAACTTCCCTACTTGTCCAGGCCGGTACCAAGCATGTCCTATCCTCGATCAACAACCTGCCCACTCCCTATCTGTTGCGTCCCCATCGTCCGGTCTGTCTACCCTTCATCAATTGTCTTGAACTGAAGATTCGTCGTCTGTGCTCATTGCTTGGGCATCCGTTGCATTGTGCTGCCCGCCGTCGAGAATCCCGAAACCTCCTAGTCCAAGCATATCCTCGATCCCGCATTCCACCCAACCCTCACCACACGACCCCTTTCGCCTGCCCTGCCCTGCCCTGCCCTGCCGTGCTGCGGCCTCGACGACCCAACGCAGGACAATGGGTCGCGGCCACTGCAGAACCTGACGACGTCGTGCTGCCTCGAGCATCCACCCCCGGGCCGTCGCCGCTACGCCGACCGCGCACCCCGCTCCCTGGAGCCGTTCCACAGGCATGCCTTTCTTACGCCGCCGCGGTGTCATGGCCAGCGAGTCCGACATGCGCCGCCATACCACTCTCTTCGATCCTAAATCCCCGGCTGACGCCTTCCCGATTCCCCAGCTCCCGAGTCATCGCCTCGAAAATGGCGCCATGTCCCGGGACGCCGACAGTGGTACGCTGTCTAACGACCCGACCTCGGGCCTGATCATGGGCCTAAATCCTAGCCCAGATGCGGGCGTGGACGCGGATGCGGCCAGGCTGAGCCAGAGCTCCTACGACCGCTCAGAGTCGCCTCCGATACAGGATGAGACGCCGAGGCATCGCCGGTTTAGCATGCTTAGGTTCCGTAATGCCTCCGACTCGCAGCTGTCCACTAGATGGCGACAGCAACAGCAAGCCGCCGAGAAGCCGCCTCCCATGCCCGAACGTATGGTAGTTCCTGCTTCCCTCTTCCTCGCGAGGACATCGTTCACTGACACACAAGCTTGGCCTTAGCGCCTGCCATCATCACTACAGCTCCTACCATGACTTCCCTCGGCAGTACTACGTCCAGCAAGAAGTCGGGCGTTCGGAATCCTTTGCGAATGCGCCGTTCGATGGATGTTCCCAGAGGGCAACAAGACCACACGCCCCGTATCAAGGTCTTGCCAGCCACTAGGAAGGAGAAGAGAGCCATCATGGGCCAGCGCACCGATTCACCAGCAAGCAAGCACACTGTCACATTCGAAGAGCCGTCCAAACTTACGCCCGTGTCTGCCGCGCCAGGCATTCCCGAGGACCCCGGCTCGACTTTGACCATGCCGGGCCACCGTCTATCCGAGTCGTCCAGATCCGAAAGTGGCTCGACTGACCACACAGGCCATTCCCAACACAATACGAGCTCCTCCAGCCTGTTCCGCTTTGGTCGCCGGAGGCAAAAGCAGCCAGAGCCCCTGTTCCCACTAGGTCATCTTCCCCAGAGATCGAAGACACCCGCGTTATCAGCGGCGAACTCGAACACGCCATCCCTTCCTCGTAACTCCACCTCCACCACATATATTGTAGATGCACCTCGTCCATCAACAGGTCATGATAGGTCGACACCTCTGGGGTCCCCGGGGCATGGTCTAGGTAGTTTGGCTAACAAGGTGGCTGGCTCTCCTGCGACTGCACTTTTCCGACCTAGCTCTCGGAACTCGGGTCAATCATCACCAACCCGAGCAAATTTGGGGCTAAGGGGTCGTTCCTCGACGATGAGCTCTCTCGGCGAGAGCTTTGCCGACCCACAGAATCCAGGACTACCTCGCACGTCATCCTCTACGGGGCGCAAGAGTTTTGGCGACCTCTTAGGGCTTGGCCGTATGCGGCAAAACACAGACCTCTCTAGGCACGGGACGTTAACTCCTGCCACAACAGGATCGGGTACCTCAAAGAACAACTCATTACAGTTAACGAGAGAATCAGTTGCACTGCCTGAGCGGCGAGATGACGATACGCCTGCTAAATATCTCGCACGAGTCGAAGGGTTGCTCCCTCGCGGCGTGATTGCAAGTGCGCTCTCCAAGGAAACCGATCCCTTCTACGCCGCCGTATTGCGCAGCTATATGCGATCATTTAGCTTCTTTGAAGAACCTATGGACATGGCCATTCGGAAGCTCCTTATGGAGGCTGAGCTCCCAAAGGAAACTCAACAGATCGACAGGTGTTTGCAAGCATTTGCAAACCGATATCACGAGTGCAACCCGGGGATTTACGCCACGCCGGACCAAGCGTATTTTATTGCCTTCTCTCTGCTCATACTACACACAGACGTGTTTAACAAGAACAACAAGTATAAAATGCAAAAAGCGGATTATCTAAAGAACACTCGTGGTGAGGGTATTTTTGATGATGTACTGGAGTGCTTTTATGACAATATTAGCTACACGCCCTTTATCCATTTGGAAGAAGATCTTCACGCCAACAGCGACCGTGCCGGAAGTCTCAGGTTAAAGAAGAAGTCAGTGTTTCCGACGGCCATCGCAGAACCAAAAAGATCTAGGGATCTGCTTGACCCTTACACACTGATATTAGATGGCAAGCTGGATATTCTACGACCACCGCTCAAAGATCAGATACCCCTAGAGGAGCATTACAGTTACTTGGGCACAGCAAACCGTCTCATTTTAAAAGAACTCCAGAAAACATTTTTTAAGACCGGTGTGCTTCAGATTGTGTCGGCTCGGTCGCGTCCAGATGCGTTCATGACAGAAAAGACGCAAAACAATCCCGACGCGGCGCATCCGGGGATAGTCGATATCAAAGTGACTAAAGTAGGACTGCTCTGGCGGAAAGAGGTCACGAAAAGGAGGACTCGGTCGCCATGGCAGGAATGGGGTGCCATCTTAACCGGAGCTCAGTTGTATTTCTTCCGCAATGCGAGCTGGGTAAAGAACCTGCTCCATCAGCATGAATCTCATGTGAAGTCAGGTAACGATGACGTTCCCCTCATATTCAAGCCGCCCCTAGAGCAATTCAAGCCAGATGCATTGATGTCAACGCAGGGAGCAGTAGCCCTTTGGGATACCAATTACAAAAGACACAAAAACGCCTTTGTTTACGTCAGACACGGGGGTCTTGAAGAGGTGCTGCTAGCACAGAGTGAGGAAGATAGAAACGACTGGCTCGCGAAGCTCAACTACGCAGCCGCATTCAAGACGTCTGGGGTTCGAATGCGTGGCGTGGTTGGCGGTAATTACGAAGGCCAGAGCCGCCGAGCGATTCGCCGGCTAGATAGTGCTGGTGTGACACAACTCATCCAAACCCCGACCGGCGAGGTGGCTATCAATCGAAGCAAGATTGATCATCAAATGGCTCGCGACATACTCCTTGCTCGGCGAGTGACAATACGTCAGAAAATCGAAGAAGCCGAAGAGAAGCTCGAAATCGCGCAGAAACAACTCGAAATGCAGCTTAGGAACGCACGGCATCTACTAGTCCTAGCTCCGATCCAAGAGAAAACTCGAGAGCAAGTCTGCAATGCTGCAGCTAAGATCATTGCTCAGCTAAGGTGGTCACGCATCGACTTCTGGAGGTTGAAGTGTCATCGCGATATACTTGCAATGGATCTGATCGAGGATAAAGACGCGAATGGGGACATCACGGACACCTCTCCCGATCCTTTTCTCGCACCTCTAGACACCAAGGCAAGTAACAACATCGCAACAGATCAGGCCCAGCAATCTCCTACCTCTACGTCTCCCCCTCAGTCCCCCGAGCTCAATCAGCAGCCAGAGGCTGAATCACCAAGTCGTGAGGTCTTCCATACACCACCATCTAGTGTCATAGCGCCTGTGTTTGAAAACCGGCCGAATTCACGTTTTGGTCATTCCAGCGTCAGGAAGACATCTCTCTCTAGTGTAACCTCATCTAAACCTACAACCACATCGCATCTGCAAGAGGCGTCTACATCTCCACATCGGTCCAGGGCCAATCTGCTGGACGATAATCCGGTGGAAGACGAACATGAGAGGCATGTTCTTGAACAGGCTGGGCTCCTTGAACTCGAGTCTACCCACACCTCTGACCGCCGTCCTAGCTCGGCCTACACGACTGATGATACGCCGGATCGTGGCAAGCGAGGTAGCATTGGTGGAACTGACAAGGATCAGCTTGACAGAGGCAAGGTTCGGCGCAGCCTACAACGTACTCTACGAGATGGTGCCGGCCATCTGTCGCACCATCGCAGCAAGAAAGGTAAGGACTCGGCATCAATCGGGGGTGTATCGGACGACGGCGCGCGGGAAGAAGTCCTCTTCCGAGGCACTGGCAGCTTTACGGTGCATGGTAAAAAGGCGTCAGTAATCAATTTTGGCAACGAGCTGCAAGGCATGGTGACGGATGAACACATCAAACATCGGAAACAAGCACAGCAAGGTGACGAAGCAGAGTCTAGGTCACATGGTAGCGGTGATGATGATTTCCATTCAATTCTTGGTCGTATACCGGAGCCCTCTGGCAGACGCGGGTCGGCCACAAGCGCGAGCACGGCTACAGCTCGGTCTTTCCGAGACCTCCATCGCAAATACTCGTCGCGGACATCTAAGGCCCCAGCCAGCGGCAATCTTGTCGTACCGTCAGATGAAGACAGCGACGCCGCTCTAAGCTTCTCGGACGGCCGCCGATCCCCACTACCGCCGCTTGACGACGAAGAAGATGAAACCCGTGCGTTAGAGACGCCACAACCTAGGTTCTATACTCCAGATCCTCTCAGTTCACCGGCCCAGAAAAACAAACCATTAGATGCTGAAGAAGAAGAAGAAGCGGAAGAGGCCAGCCGTTTCTATTCCTCGGCAGTTCAGGAAGTACACGCTTAATAGTTGTCATTTCATCCCCAAAAATGTAATTAGTGGTCAAGGGGGCAGCATCATCGTTCCGTATCATCGCGAAACATATGTTCTCATAGCAGGCAGTGGCGTTTTTGAAGACAGGGGGAAACACGAATGAAAATAGAAAGGGTTTGTGGGACCTGGTATCACTTTTTATTCGTTCCTCGGTCCCAGTTATCAACAATGTAACGATAGCAAATGAGGCGAGCATGCATCTCGAAAACCAACTTCCCTGACAGGCAGGCAGACGGGCTAGCCAGCCATAACTTTTTTAATGAGTGATAGCTTGGGCTTGCTATGCACTCCCATGCACAATGTTGTTCCGGTTCACACGGGACGCACATGTACCGATCTAGTGAAACATACGAGGATATATTAACCAGGTATTGATTACCTCGGTGAGGAGTAAGACACCATAATACCCAATAAATTTTTTTCCCGGCAATATATACATGAGAGTTATTATAAAAAGACGATTTGACAACGAAATACTCCAAATGCGCCTCGCTGTTCATTCGTAACATATTTTCACAAGAAACCATGACTAGGTACCTGATTGCCAAGATGACTTACCACAGGACATATATGGTCATTAAATACTACCAGGCACGATAACTGCGACGGGTATCAAAAACGACTCGGGAGGATATTGCTTGCGGTCGTTCACGCCGCGCCGGATTAGCAAGGCATAGGCCATATATACAATGAACGGGAAATTTATTTCTTGCCCTTCTTTTTCTTCTTGCCTCCCTGATTGCCAGTCGCCTTTTCCACCTTAACCGCCCCGGCGCCGCCCACGAGCTCGAGGGTCTCTTCCTCCTTGACGACGCCGCCCTGGGTGACCTCTTGGGCGCGCTTCTTTCCCTTCTTTCCCTTTGGACGGTAGGTGCTACGATCGCGCAAGGGGAGCCACCTCTCCGGGTCTGGTTGCTTGCCTTCTTCGTAGTCTTTCGGTAACCGCTTTTTCTTGTGGCGCTTGGCTGGCTTCTCGGGTCCGGATGTTGCCGCTCTCTTCTTGGTTGCAGTTGTAGGCGCAGCTACCGAGCATACGCCGGCGTCTACTAAGGCCTGGATGTCGGCGCCGGCCGTTAGTCTCTCCACGGGAGTCAACTTCTGAAGATATGGCTCGACCTTGGCGTAATCACGAGTGGCGAAGGATGCTACGAGTCCGGCCGCTGCGGTGATGTCCTGACCGGGCTGGGCGACTAATTTCTCGAAAGTAGCCCCCGCCGCTACGATATCTTCGGGGTTAGACGAGCGAAGAAGCTCTACACCAGCCTCCCGCAGGAGAGAAGTAGAGGGGCACTCTGGTTTTGACCGCCAGTACGCTGAAGCTCTAGCTAATTCCGCACGGATTGAGTTCTGCCGACCTACGAGGCGGTATAGTGCCACAGTCGCCGCCACGAGTCCCGGGGAAAACCGCACATCGGTATAATCGGCGTTTGTTGCAGTTTCCAGGCGTTTTAAGAATGTCTCTAGTATGGTTAGGGCCGGGCCGGGGTTCCGCATTTGGACGTAAAGTTGAATAATTGTTAACAGAAGCCCTATGTCATTTGGGCGTTTCTCTAATACCGGAAGGATTTTCCGGATGGCAGCTTGACCCTTGACCATCTGAGTGCGAGCAGCAGCGTTTATGACACCAAGAGGAGCAACATCAAGCAGTGCTGTGGGTGTGGACGCATTGAGAATCTGATTGTGAGTTGAGATGTCTGCTCCGTTAAACTTCTGCATTTGAAGATCTAACGCAAACTTGTTACGCCTCAAGACAGACTGTTGATACCCGAATAGCCTGTCGTTGCCGGATAATTTGCCTGCTAGCTCAGCGACACGCTGAGTCAGGTAAGGATTGCCTTCTGTCCCCGCCAGGGCGATCTGGTTATTCTGGGAAACCGCCCTCGTGGGTGCCTCTGGGATCCTAAGAAGGTTGTAAGATAGTGAACTAATAAAAGGGTCAATGTTAATACATACTCGGATTGCACGACCAGCTTCTGCAGGGCTGCGGCTTCCGAATCTTTGTCTAGCTGGGAGAGTACATAAACATGCTGAACTATGATAGGGAGCAGTTCAGCCTTCTTCTCCTCGGGTGAAAGGTCCTCGCTAGCCTCGCAGAGGTCTCGAGCACGCTTTAGGAGAACAGAAGCCTTGGCGAGCTCGGCTCGCGCAATGTGAGTGCACGCGGCATTGTATGCGGTTTCGAAGGATTCGAGGTCAGCGCGAGAAGGCTGCCTCTCGCTCTCGTCAACGTGGTGACCAAGACCAACCCACTCCAGCTGTGCATTGGTGGCCAGAAGATTGATCCTGATATCGCTATCATCGCCATCTGGGCTAGTTTTGTCACTAGCGAGCCCGGAGTAGATGGAGGCAGCGTCGGCGAAGCTCTCGGCGCGGTATGCGATCTGGGCGCGCAGGTGGCGGAAGGGGCGAGAGGCAGCTTCGGCTGGGGGCGCCTTTTCGGCAGTGTCTCGGGCGTCTTGGAGGTGGCCAGTCTTGTATAGAGCATAGGCCTTCTCGAGGACGCACATGGCCTCCAGCGCATGGCCCCCCTCAGCGATGGCTCGTAGGGCGTCGTCGAAGCGGTCGAGCTTGAGGAGGGCGACGACTCGGGTGTGGTGAGCCTTCATATCGCTCTTGGAAGCCTTGATGGCGGCATTGGCAAGCTTGAGGACCTCATCGTGGTCCTGGATGGTAGTTGCCCGCAGTAGGGACGTCAGCGCAGCAGCGGGGTTCGACATGGTCTGTATCCTCGCTTCGCGTTCCTTGTGACCTGGATATACTGTGTGCTACGTCGGCATAGCGATTTAGGGGTTGTCATAGGACCCTTGCGCGCGTTGAAGTGTCGCTGTTGCGCGGTGCGTATTTAAAGCTAGTCGTAAGTGTACGCAGTGGCAGTGGTGAGGGTGGTGATAGGTAGCGTTGGTGGGCGAGTGTCGATGCGGGTCGCTGTAGTCTGGACTGCATGTGGGCAATTTTCTGCGATAAGATAAGGAACGTTCAACGCTTGGGTTAGCTACCTACTACATACCTAGTACTTAGGTAGGTACCCATATATGTATGTACTATAGGTACCAGGACGGGCAGTGTGCACTGTGCTCACTGGAAAGGGCATTGATTAAACCCATACGATCGGGTAGACACATACTACCTACATAGGTAGGTATTTATATATTAAGGTTCATTCCGGTGTCTCATTACAGTGATGTGCATCGCCATCTGCTCTTCTCGTCATCACGTCCTACCTAGGTAACTCTCATGCATCTGCTGCCCTTGCTTGGTAAGTACTAGCATCTCTCACTACACATCAAGAGACCTCGCGTCAAATGATGAATGTATAGAGGAGCAAGGGTTCGAATTATGCTTCTGTAGACAGTAGTTAGCTTGTTCAGCTAGCTGTTGCTTCCCGATGACCTGTCTCTACACATGAATTGCAATGGTCCATCGCTTTGGAGGTGGGCCATCTGAGTAACTATCGGGTCATTTAATATGGGTGTGCGTGTAGGCAAAGGTTGGACTTAAGGAAGTAGAGAACAGCTTCCTTGACTGTGCTCTTTTGTTGGGCAGATCCGCTTGATTCGTTAAACAACATGCCCGAGAAGCTGATGAAGATTGACCGCTAGATAACACTCCTACATTGAGAGAAGAAGGGCGCGCTATGACAAGCATATATGCTTGTCTTGTAGCCCCTTTCAGTCCCCAAACAGCTGTAGGCGTTACACGCGGTGCCACCTAGGAAGTGGTAATGAGCTTAATCGGTGCCGTATACTTACTCCTGTGATGTGACATTCTATCAAAGAATAAAGAAAGAGCCGCTGTTGTGCATTGTGATGACAGCCCGCCACGGAATTGAAATACGCCGCATGTCGCTACTATGTATCCATGGATACCTAGTCAGGCGTCTGTCTGGCGAGTCGGTCGGGATAGGTAGTTTGGAGCAGAGGTTGGATGCATCTCTTGGTTAAGGGGAAGGGGACCTCCGGCCGGTTCTCCGGGACCACCAACTGAATCAGGTCTAGAGTGGCTAGTTCCCGTTTGGAGATCTACATAGTACCGATTCTCAGCTAAAATCTAACAATCCTTTATTTCAAACAAGACCCAAGGCAAATGATGCGGCGCACAATCTTATATCATCTCCCATGCTAAACGTTGAAAATGCCTGTTATAGAGCAGCAGTGTACAGTAGATTCACGGCTGCATGATGCAATTTGTGATGCTCGTCGCCTCAAGGTGATAAGAGATACGGTGCCGTTAGCCACCTTGCACGACCTGCCTTGGCATCTGGCTATTATTATCGCCCGTCTTTTTTCTGACAGCCGTCGAGCGGCAAACGCGGTCGCTCCACCAATAATCCAGGCTGAACCTAGGTACCCTAAGTGAGCCCATCCAACGTTTCAATATTCCAACGGTTGCGACGGGACATGCGGGTGCCTAGCGTGGTAGCTAAGGTACGGGCCGAAGAATACACATCTGCCTGGGGCTATATGTAGTATGTAGGGAGGTGTTCGGCCTTTACCGTTATGGTGCTTTGCAAATCTCGATAGCGTTGATAGTCGCGCGCAATATAAATGGCATCGACAATGCCATGGCTCCTTTCGGAACACAACTGACACTTCCAGGTCCCACCCAAAAGGCTAGGCTTGGTGGTATGATGGCGGGCGTGGGGGGCACACCGGGAGGCGTCGTGGTGTATGCTTGGCCGGGATTTGCAACACGTACATCCCACGCTAGCAGGCATACCCCCCATGCAAATACCTGTCTCCATGTGTTTACATCGTATGCAGTACACTAATGGTGGGTGGGTTCATGCTAGTCAGGGTAAAGTAGCGTGTCGCCTATATTCCGCTTCTTTGCCGCTTTTCCCACGCGTCAAGAAGGACGAGAGGGAGACGGAGACGGAGAGGGAAAGGAGCAGGCGTAGGGCAGCGGTGGTGGCAGAAGACTTGCGACAACAGAATCAAGACGTCCCTCTACTGTACTTGCTTCCATTCCCAGCGACTCCATAGGAACAGGGCAGCCACCATCCCACAGCCTTATCCAGTCCATAAGCTGCGTCCACGAGCTGTAGTTGTACCAGCAGTGTAACAGAAGACGCTCGACGGGCCCATCCGGCAGAGCAGCGATAGGGCGTGGCGCTCGTGATAGTCGGGTCGCACACGCGTATGTAATGAATGATTACAGCCCGTGATTCCCGCACTCATGGGTCTTGTTTTATTTGATGCTGTTGCGGCGGCGGCGGCGACAGCCTGGATCCCGGGTGCCCGTGTGTGAGCAGATCAGAGGGAGCCATATAATAGAGTGAGAGTGCATTACGGGTCAGTCTCTTATCTTTGCGCCATCCGGTGAACCAGGAGCTGCTGGTCTCACCATCGCCAATGATTCGTCCCGTACCTGCAGTGTATCAGACCCCCGGAAGACAAGATACGGAATTTTCGGAGAAATGACCAAAGATGACGTTCAGGCTGAGTCGGTTTTTTCACACGAGCCAAAAGACGTCGCTGAAAAGGACCATCGGCCCTCGAAAACAGCGAGGCCATTGGCCAGGGCAACGTACTGTAGCACAAAGCTCTGCTCAACCTCAATCCAGACTGCAGGTGGCATGTATGCAAGAGCAAGAGGAGAGAGAGCTCGACATTCACATGCACATGCCCAGACAAGTGGCCGAGAGACGCCTCGATGTATCTAGCCGCAGCGGTGGCCCTCGATGTTAGGTATTAGACTCATCCAGGAGAAACAGCCAATCAAGCGCTGCTGTTGATACGCCAAAGATTCGCCATGTGGTATAGGTAGTATAGGTGGGATAAGGTGGTATAGGTACTGTAGTTCTATACCTAGAGACCACCTGGACATGGTTATTTGTAAAGGCTATACCGCCGCTTAAGATGCCGTACCTGGAGGTACCTCTTATCATAGCCCCCTCCCCCCACAAGCCGCTTTGGTACCTTAGAATCAACCAGACCAGACCAGACCTGCTGAGCTAGCCAACACACGGATCAGAGGTTATCCTTTTCCGCCATAGCCAGTGGTGTCCACCTGTGAACCCGCCAAAACTGATGTGATTTGGGCAACGAGTGGTGTGGCTGGCATGGCATGGCATCGTGTCCTCTCTCGCGAGCATCTGCTCAGCTCCCACTAGTGACTTATGATTAGGTACACTATTACATATGTATGTACCTTGCACTACCTACGTTTCCCTCACCAGAGCACGCATCTACGCGTACCGGTACCTACCTCGGCCCTATAGAGGAGCATGCCTACATACAACATATATGTAGTACACAGATAGTTCGTGCAGATACCTATCCCCACTGCCACCCCCAAACCCACTACTTACATACAGATATGCGTAGATGCTGAATCAACGCTGACTTGAGGCCATCCGGGTTTAGTGGACACCACGATAGGATCTACTACGCTACCCCATCAGAGGTCGCCTCGCGCCAGGGGATAGCGGGTCACGCTCGTCCATGCCCCCCAACGGCCTCATCATATCCATCGCACAATGCGCCATCGCCATCCATCACTATCTATCTATCTATCTATCTATCTATCCATCCATCCATCCATTTATCTGTCTCGTGTACTGTACCGTTTCCCACTCCCTCCATCTCACCACCCCATATAATTCCCTGACCGCTATTCTCGCTGTTGTGCTCTATCTGCGGTAGAGACGGCGAGCTGATCATCGAACGAGCAAGCAGATCATCGCCTGCTTTTGTGTCATCTTGTGCCTTTTCGTCGTGAGTCGGACGAGGACGTCGCCACGGTACAGACGGTACAGACAGCGCAGATTAGCCACGGAATAAGGGAATAGAGTGGGGGGCGTTGTTTCGCCCGGGTACTTGTGTACCGTAGTTCTCTCGTTACAGTGCTGCTGTACCTGATCGTAGGAACAGAGACAGGTCGAGCCGAGCGCGCGAGAAGAGATACGGCCAGCCAGTCATCGATGCGAGTTGGTGCCGAAACTCCCTCATCGCTACCACTATCACTGCTTCTTACTGCTACCGCCGCTACCACTCCGGCTGCCACCCCCTGGCCCCGGTACATTCGAGCAGCATCTGATTATCTCTGAATATCTTTAGATACAAAGTACCGTCGCTTTAAGCCTGCCTATCGGTTTTATCTGCAGCATCCCTCCCCCTGTTCATCGACGCCGGCTCCAGCGCCCTCCCTGTGCTCTGTCAACGCCGTGTTACCTTGGCTAGGTACTTATCCTGCACCGCGCAGTCCATCGCTGTGCCATCCAGTTGACTCGCATGAACATCCTCCTTTAAACAGCCTCAGCAGCCCGGCCCCGGGAAATCCTCCTTGTCCTTGCACACATCCTCTCGGGAGCACTACCTCGCGCGCGCACGCACACACACACACGCACCGCACCGCACCGCACCGTACTGCACTGCACTCACTCACTCACTCATTCACTCACTCACGCATCTACCCATCTCTTTTCGATTTATCTATCTCGTCTTCTCCCTCTCTTACAGGCCTTATCAGTCATCGTCACCCGGCATCTGCACATCACATTTCGTGCAGCCTTCCCAGTGTGACGGCATCCCACGCTCGTCTTCTAAGAGCCCTGGTCGCTCAGTATCAGACCTATACAACCGCACCCTGAGCCCACCCAGCAGTGCCACTCGGCGTCCGAGCAGCTCGTCCCCTATCTTTGCGTAGCTTTATATGAACTCGGCTGCTCCCCTTCTTACTCTTCAGTCCCTTCTTGGGCCTAGCTTGCCTCCTCGATTGTTACTGGTGGTCGCGCGGCAGTAGCAATACTCTGTACTGTAATCAGGGCCCCCGGTACAAAGGTGCCGCAGGAAGCATTCCATGGACCAAGTATTCCCCACGAACCCACTGCCTGTTCGCTGGCCTCGTGTTCGATAGTACGAGTTGGGCTGTGAGCTGTAACTACACATCGTCAACCCTTACTCACCGAGAAGCGCTCATCTGCGCGGCTCATCACCACTAGCCTCGGGCCGGCTAGTCGCATGAGACTAGAAGAGGCCATGTCGACACAGTCGTCACTGTCATCCAGGGCAGGATCCCCCGCAATCCTCAGACCTGGCATGGACGAGGAGGCTTTGCCTAGTGGTCAGTGTCGATACATACTACTCAACCCAGAAATCAAGGGCCAGCGCTGCGCTTGTGTCGGCTTTACACTCAACCGTTCGCAGCCTGGCGTAATATGCCTATGCGGCCACTTGTCTTGTTACCACGTCAAATCTACCGAGACACCCACGGATAAGAATGAGATGGAGGATCTTCGACGGCGCATCCAGATGCTAGAAGGGCAGCTGGACCGAGAAAATCAGATGAACTCCCTTGGGCTGGTGGTGCAGCGCCTCGGCGACCTAGAAGAACAGTTCGAGACCAGCAAGGGAGAAATCCGCCAGGAAATGCAGGACTGCTATGGGAATGTAAATCGTATGTGGGCCTCCTTTGATCAGCTTGATAAAAGACAGACAACCTACGAAAATCGAACCATTTCTTACGACGAGCGACTGGACATCCAGGACGACGCCCTGCAGAGGTTGAGTGATAGGGTGGTAGCTATCGATGAGGCCGAGATGGCCATTGAAGAGCGCGTCGAGGCGCTAGAGGAAAGACCGCTTCCCTCCCGCTCTCATCACCGTCATCGGCGGCGATCAACATCCGAATCAGAGCGTACCAGACAATGGCTATCGCAATATGGCGGCACTTTGCGAACGCAGCCCCTTCCCACTCCTGCCCTTGGCGCTACACAAATCCCTTCAGGTACACTACCATTTACCCAAACGAGAGTGCCATGGACCGTGCATGTATCACTCTTGCCCACATCAGCGCAACCATTCCCGTTCGAGAAGGATACCAATGCATATAAACGCTGCTTATCTCGCGGACTTCACCAAATGGTTGCCGTGGGAGGGACAGATAGTGAGTCGTTCACCAGGGCCATCACCAAGGCTTTTGGTAGCCTTCTTCGTGGGAAGGAATGGATGCCGCTACAAGCACGTCTTTGTGATGCGGTGACGCTCGAGGGTTTGCCCATGCTACGGCCTCTAGACTCGAGCTTACTCGGCAGGCCGTACGACCTAGAATTCCTGAGGCAGTATTGCGCCGTTTGTCATCCCACAGGAAAAGTTGAGTCGCTCTATATTGCCATGGTTTACGACACATTCTCATGGCATTTCCTCCGACGATCCCCCTGCCATCTCGACGGTCTAGAGGCTAGTTGGGAGTATGATCCGCTCCTCGACCCCGACGACAACTTGGATGACGATACGGGGGGTGAGGAAGATAGACCACCAGCGGGTGATATTATGCCACCGCTACCATCCCTCAAGCGTACGGCATCAGAAATATCAAGGGCACCCAGCTTCAGCGCTGCAGAGGGGGACGGATCACGGCCCAAGTTAGCGCGAATGCAGGTCGAAGTATGTAGACGGGGAGTTGAAATATGAGTGATATAGAAGCCTCCCATGTTGGTAGCTTAAACAACAACAATAGACCCCCCAAACCGCAGATAGACAGGGATACAAGGTCCTGAGAAGGGCCACGGTAGGCGAGGGAGATAGCACATATCTTTAAGATTACTAGTCTTGGGACGACAGGGTCACTTGATTCCTTTTGTATCATGAATCGTCTTCCACTCACCCAGTAGCGAGCCTCTTTCCCTCTGTGTCGCATCCCCCTCGTCGTATAGTTTATTTTCACCGGGCGTATCTGCAGAGTTCATCCTCGTTACTTTAACGCTGTGTCGTATTTTGGCGGCGCTGCACATGTATGTAGACCTACCTAGTGTAGGGTTAGAATTGCAAAGGAGGGAGAAGGCATTAATTAGAGGGCAAGGAGGTATTCAGCTGGCAACAGCGACGGTCTTGTTTGAAAAGAAATTCAAAAAGCGGCTTGGTAGGCTTCCATGCTCTCTTCCAGTACATCCCTCCACTCTGCCTTCAACACATAAATTTAAGTGATCAACAATGCATTTTGAAGGGCAATGACTCCCTTACACACCAGTATGCAGCAGCAAGACGATTGATTGGTGGCGATTTCTTCATAGCCTGGCGGTTCGACTTGAAGTTGTGGCCTCCTGGTTCTTTTGCAATTGCAGTTGCACAAGGACTAGACGCAGAAGTGCGAACTTATTGTTTGGCGTTTACTCGGTTTGGTCATTATCCGTAATCCGGATGACGAGAGGAGAGTGCCCACCGTCAAATCTGAGGGCTTCCCAAATGATACCAGGATCGACTGCATCGAGGGTTATGTACTTTTTCCTTTGCTACGGTTGTTTATACCTACCTACCTAGGTACCTATTGCGTTTGCAGGCACCCAAGGCCTGGCGGCGGGCACCTCATACCTGTGCCTGCAAATCCCTTCCTCAGAGGTGACCTGTAATCTAGTACAATTGCTATACTAGGCTAAAGATCTTATTCTGAGGACTGGGTTGTTACTTGACTAAAGGTTGGGGTCCATGGTCCAGGAGCCATGTACTTATACATACAAATACAGTGGGGTAAGTAATAGTACCCAGACAACCTGCCCTAGGCAACCGTAGCCTGTATTCCACCCATTTCCAGAAGCCACATACCTAGGTACATGCGTAACTGCATATGTATGCAGTTAATACCTAGAGGGGCCCTGCCGGGTTGGTTATTCACAGTGCGTATGGTGAGGAAAGAGCGTTACGGTACCTTCGCAAGCAGGTGCCCCGCTTCAACTCACGCCGGCATTGGCCCACACCTAACACCCGCCGACATCATCAAACCAGCAGCTAGAACTTTGACCTTGAGGAACAACATATTCATATGCGTTTTTTTTATATCGTTAGGTACTTACTGACATTAATTTCCCAAAGAACCATTCTCGACTCATCTACAGTTGAACCGCCTCCACACTTCCACGCCGGCCTGAAGGCATCGCTATCAGCATCTTACATCCCTACACGATCCTTGCCGCTGAGCCTCGTCTCTTCCACCACGCGCCAACAGCTACCTACCTTGCCCACCACGCCCCCTGCTACAACACAACAGCCTACCCTTTAGCTTAGCAAGAACCTCGCAGAATTGCCGGCGATCCACGGGGCAGTTGTCCATTTTTCCTCGCTTGCTCGGCGCCGTGCGCGCACCAATTTGCGCCATGGATTCGATGGACCTCGACCATGACATGGACATTGATGTCGACCTCGTTGCCGACGAGCCCATTGTCCCCGAACTAGACGCGGTTTGTATTTGCTTGCCCCGTCTCGCCGCATGCCATGCTGATTGTTGCTTACCACAGGGTAATCGCTCACCCGGCGAGATCGATGACGATGCAGATACCCGTTGCCCCTCGAAGGTCTACATCAAGGGCCTGGATGTCATGAATCCTAACGATGTCAAGGCCTACGTTGCCGAACACTGCTCCGAAAACTCCCTGGACCTCGAGAGGATAGAGTGGATAGACGACAACTCGGCTAATCTGCTATTCGCCTCTGAGGCCATTGCCTCACAGGCCCTCGTTGCGCTCGCCGCCAACCTTATCTCAGATGTCTCGCAGCTGTCTACCCACCATCTACTGCCCGCCAAGCCCTTCTTAACAAGGCCTGAGATCACCCTGCAGGTGCGACCTGCCCGAGAGAGCGACAAGAAAGTGGTGGGTGCCGCTTCACGCAGTCGGTTCTATCTATTAAATCCAGAATATGACCCCGAGGAACGCGCCGAAGAAACGAAGCAAGAAGGTATCGTGACCGGAATGGTGATGGCTTTCCCCGGAGACACAGGCGGCAGAGTCGGACTGATGAAAGCGAGACGCCGTTCGACGTGAATCTCTATGACGATAGTTCCGTCATGACGAACACTCTTTTGACCAGAGAACGCCCCCGACGGCGGCGTTCGCTTACTCCCGAATACGAAGCGGCCGATTCCGGAATAGGTTCGTATCGACCGTCAAATCGCGGCAGGGAGCTGTTTCCGGATAGCATAGTCTCCAGGCGTGTGGCTTCAAGAGATCGCTCAGCTTCCCCTGCCCGTGATCGAGATGGTGATCGGGATATGGACGATCTGGCGAACAACAAGCCGGCCATGTCTCGGGAGCAGAATCGCTATAGAGCGCATGCAATCAAGAGCCACATCTCTCGCCAGAATCGCACCAAAGAGCTCTTCCCGGTCGAGGCAGCATCGGAAAGTGGGCGTCTCGATGATACGATCGAAGATGCGGCTATTCTACTCTCCAAGGGCATCACACTTCCTCTGATGGATGGCAGTAGTGACACCCCAGCCCCAGCCCTCTCTAGTCGCAAATTAGAAGATCGCATTACAATTCCTAGCAAGGGCAGCTTAGCCGACAGGATTACTGCCCCAGATTCAGTAGGGAACTCGGCTTTCAGTATCCGCGGTGCGGCAAGTCAGAGGAGCTCCAACACGGGCTTTGCTATCAAGGGCTCGGCTGGAAAGTCAGTGAAGGAGCTTTTCCCCGACAAGTTTGGTGGCAATGCAGGAAAGGAATTATTCGGGGACGCGCCTATGGGGGGGAGGTCTAGACAGCGGAAAAGAGCAGGTGATCTATTTGACTAATCTTTGTCTCCATCTTATGATACTCAATCCACATATAGACAGACGGCCACAACTGTTATGGTATATATTTTCTTATCCATGGCAGCGAAGGACAAGGAGCAGGAGAGGAAGCAGGAGAGGAAGCAGGCTTTGTGTCAACACCGGCTTTTAACGAGACGGAAGTTCAGGCAATCGACAACGGTAGATATTCATGAGTCGGGGCTCTTGTAGACAACGACCACAATGACGAGCGAGCATTTTATGAGATACAACTCGACCTTCGTTTCTTCGAGGATAAGTCCAAATACCAAATGGGTTCTCTGCGTCATTTTGACTCGTATGGGGGGGGGAGGGCAGAGGAGCATGAAGCATTTGTAGCCGTCTCTGGACCCAATTCGTGCGTTCCCCCCTCAAAAAGTGCCCCTTTACCCTTCCTTCGCACGATTACTTTAAGCTCATCTCACCTACATAGCCTCTTCCTCCACCTCCACCTCCAGCTAGGCATTAACTATTGCCAGGCACCTTTGTGGACGATTCCCCTAAATATGAATCACTTGAAGTAACAACTGTGGGCTTTCAGCCAAAGCATTGGTTTCCTCTACTTGTAGATTGATTGCCCAACGCTCGTATCAGGGTACAGCACTCATTCAATAATGATAATCGCAGGTGTTGTTGCAACATTGAAGCGTGTGCAAACAAACATGTATGGGCAAGGTGCAGTTCACCCACCGACGCCCGGCGGTAGGCAGGTACCTACAGGTTACCGGGAGGAGCTCGGGACTGCTTGCCCACTAGGATGTATGTAGGTATTCAACTCACTGCATTATGTTCATGTTAGGTGCCTGCTGGCCGTGGTTAGCATTGTGCAGTGCCGGCGACCTTGATTATTTAGATTTGGGCTTTGGAACTCTTTTGTGGCACGGGCAAACTTTCGGGCGCTGCCACAGATATTGTCACAAATATTGTTACCATCACACCGTCTCACCTCACCATCGCGACCTCCCATTTACCACCACCTAACACGACTGCCACTGCAATAACGATATACCTGCGACCGCCATCATTACCACCTCCACCAACTGCAGTCGTTGCCGCCATCCATTGTACTTCTTACCTGTCTACAAGCGATACCATGACGGATCCTCTGGGCTGGCTAAAGTTAGGCCCACGCTCCCGGACACCCTCCTCCACCCCCTTTGTCAACCAGCCTGCCTGAATGTAGGGCAACTCGCGAGCCTCAGTCTAACGATCACCGACGACCCAGGTCGTCTCGCATGTCAAGTCAAGTCATCCAGCCCGAGAGTAGCCTCGAATCCTTGCCCATAGGCAACACAGACGACGATGTCGCCGCTAGCCTTTTCGTCCGCAACCAGGACCGGATTTGGTACAATCCAGTGAGTGTCATGTGAAGCCAAGCATGTCTAATGGAATAATGAACAGATCGCTAATCCCAGCACCACGGTCAATCAGTCCTTGGATCAAATGGTCGAGGCACTCCAGGTGCTGCTCATGACCCGTGGTGTGCTCGAGCCCATTCCAGTCGAGTACAACTCGTACATATTACACCTCATAGAAGGTTTTGCTAAGGCCCGAGAAAATGTTCGCAAAGCAGAGGGCGCTTATCAGGAATTGAAACAATCGCTAGAGCAGAACCTCGATCAGTTCCGACTCGTGGTTAACGACTGGCTCAAGCGGGAGTCTCAATACCAGGCTGAGGTGAAAAGGCTGGAGGTCCTCTTAGTAAGTCTCCAATGCGTCGAGAAGGACCGGGGGTAGCTCTGATTTAACATTAGCGTGGTAGTCTAAATCCTCCCGAGATGGTCTCGAGGCTGTCACATTAGCGAGGACGAATAGCGTTGTCGACGGTAGTGGAACTAAGCACGGCGCTTTCCTCTCGAGACTTAACGAGTTAAAAAAGGATCACTTTGACGGTATACTATAAAGAATCCCCATTACCGGCCATGCAATTTCTGTAGAACTAACGCAATTCTCTAGGTCCAGTGTGGCCATCGACTCCATTAGCATCCTTAACCCCCCTGACCCCAAGAATTTTAGACGATGATAACGATTTTCTCCTCAGCGAAAAATTCCGTAGGCAGGACATGACTGGCAGAGCCCCGATGACCGTATCCAGAGATAGACGAGCGGATCAGTATCACGCAGCTAATAAAACTTTCACCACGACCCACTCCAGATGGCGGGACACAGTCATCAAAGCCACCACCACCGGCCATAACGAAAAACCGACGTTCTCGAGAGGCGGAGCGAATAGCACTAAGGGCAGTTGCCATGGTTTCCGTAACCCTTTTGCGGCTTCCACTCGAGGGAGACATCATGGCACTTTGAAGGGACAATCGCCAACCAAGACTCAGGCGAGAGGTGAGATCTCGATAGGCCTGTCAAATTTGGGAACATATCATTACCAAGAGAATACTTCGGATATACCTACTATTATGGAACCCAATGGGGCGGCCACAGCCAGAGTGACGTCCCGACACGAGCGATACAACTCAGGATTCTCTTTTGAGCCCGGAGATGATTGTGATGGGTTACCAGGTAATCCGGCAATGGGACATAGAGACTTTGACGCCGGCTACTGTGAGCAGACTCCATCATTTCCATCTCTAGCGCCGCATTCAACTCTAGAGAGTGTAGTCACCGAGAAATGCCGACGCCGCGGTTATGTTGACGGCTTGATCAATGACATGATGTCCAGCAAAGAACGGAGGTCACCGAGGGAGAACGACGGCCCTGCTATTCACCACCCCCCTAGCGAATCCCCTACACCAGTTCAGAGTCCTGCTTGCAGGCCAGTACGTAGAAGCCATGACTCGGGTGGTAGTGGGCGGAGCACCATAAAGGCCTCGCCCAGTCAAGGTTACCATGGCCGTGGTTCTCCGGTAGCCGCCTCAATCAGGGAGCAAGAAACTCCACAGAGACAACAGACTGAAACAGATGCGCGGATCGCCGCAACAGTAGCCTTGGCTAGCGCCCTAGGCAGTACCAGCCAAAAAAATAGCCTCACTCGATTCCCCAAATAGACAGAGTCCTTGTAGTCCGATGAGGGTCCCATATTAGGTGGCAGGGTGGAAGGAGGCAAAATTCGGCATGGCTACTCGAGTTACAGGACCGTGCGCAAATAAAAAGTATGGTGTGTGACTTTCTTGGTGATTAGGGGTTCGATAGAGTAGGAAGCAAGAGACAAGCCGATTGGGGCGAAATGTATGATTGTTTCTCATTGCTATTACAAAAAGTTTCTAGTAGTAATGTCCGCTAAATATTTCTGCTGCGCACCCCAGCATCTGCTCCTTACCTTCCGACCACCAAAAGGCCTTGGCGTAACAACAGCGCGATAGTTGAGTGCTTGTTCCTTTGACCACTTCGGGCTCAAGAGCTACGCTGAATGGCAGCTCCCCATGTGGCCGCACATAAAGCAACACGTCGGCATTGCATGTTCTCCGAGGTGCGGGTGTAGACCAACGTCGGCGCCAATGGGTGGATTCGAGGAATAGTTCTTCACGAGCACTAGTATTCAACCTAGGCACGAATGATATAGCAATTGTTGAAGTGTACAGTTGCCCAGCCTGATGATCTCGTTCTGTTTTCTACAAGATGTAAAATACGGATTGTGACGGAAACGAATGGTCCGATAGCTTCGTAGATCTCCAGGAATTGGGACAGCACCTTATCAGCACCGCCAGTGGCCAGAGGGATAGATGACAAATACCAAGAACTAGAGTATACAGCGGGTTACCAGACTCTCAGCTTTTAGACCGGAATGGGTCGATGTGGCTGCTTCGATGCTGCGGGCCGCTCGAGCAATGCCGAATCGATGATTGATGGCGTTCATCCTTACCCCCGGGCAGATGCCTCACATTGGATGCCAATGGCTTCAGCCAAGTTCTCGTACGGCCGTGGAGCGTAACCGGAAGAACACAGATGTCGCCACCGTGGAAGATGAGCGCTTGTTTGGAAGCGTGAGAGAACAAGCAGGAGGCGCACATTCGAACACGACGAGCTGAAGAAATAGTGTGAGTTAAGCGAAAAAAACGAGACTTTGGCGAAAGCAAAAAGGAACGGTTGACGACCAGCGGTGCCCGGAACAGACCCGGAACAGACCCGGAAGCTGCGGGCGTCTGGGTTGTCCCTCTCATTGGGGACGAGGGGTCTAGATGCATTCCAGATGATTTGTACATACATACATGCATACATACATACATATATACATACATCTGTGTGGGCGGTTCGTATGGTGACAACATAGCTACAACATGGTGACAGCACAGTGTCGCCATGCCGGGGCAGCACGGATCATGGTGTCGATCCTCGATAGCCGACAGTTGAACCAGATCGCTGGGCCAGGGAACCACAACTGGGCTGTGGACGGGCGCGCAAAGCCTCAATGCCGGGTAAATGACGAGACGTTTGGTGTCTTTCCCTTACCGCTACTTCAGCTGTCACGACAGATCCCCGTCGCCGTCGCCATCACACATCACACATCACACATCACACTGCAGACGCAGACGCAGATGGTGATGTACAGTGCACACAAGGGGAGTTCTCTGTCTCAGGCTCGCATCTCCGAAGCATAGACTAGCACAGAGCACACCGGCACACAGCACACACATCCAGTGCAGTAGGGTAACATTGCACGCCGTCCACTACCACCGCAACATGCTGTACTGTGTCGTACTGTGCCATACCGTGCTGTTCCGTACCGACTGTGACTAATTACCAGCTCATGCTAGCGCACGTACATATATCTGCAGCGTCCCGACTATGTGCGCGCGAGGAATGGCGCGAAACGGTCGCTCGGATGGTCCCGTCCCTCGAGCTGCGTCGGCGGTGAGCGGATGATCATGCCCGTTCCTATTGTTTCATCGAGTACATGGCATAAGTAATGCCGTCGTGAGTAAGTAAGCAAGTAAGTATATAAGTATATAAGTATGTAAGTATACACAGTAACCCTTGGCGATACTCTCCCCTATCGAGATCCATTGCCCCTCTCCTCTCCTCTTCTCTCCTCACCTCACCTCACCTGAGCTACGAATGGAATGAATGAACGACTGGCGTTGCCGACGGTGGTTCCGGTATGTCAGGCAGGGGAGGGAGAACCAACGGGGACGAATCTCGTGGCGGATCTTGCATGGGAGATGTGATTGATCGCTGATGATGACTTTTATGTGCTGGTTTGATTGTCCCGCTGCATGTACAAGCACTACTGTACGCGTATGCCGTACTTATACACTATGCATGCGAAATCCATGCCCCCTTGGCCTCGTCGACGACGGCTGATGATGATGATGATGATGATGATGATGACGACGTTGATGAGCTGGAGACTGGCACGACAGGACACAACAGGACAGGTCAGGATAGGACAGGACAGTGTCCTGTACTGACGTAACAGCAGGACCGGACGGCAGGGTGGCACTGCAGATTTGAGGTCGGCGACCATATTTTAAACAGCGGCGCTATTGATTCGCACGAACCGGGATAGACCCCGGTCGAGCCGGGGGTTGCTTCGACAGATCGGCAACGCTAGTGCTCGACCACGCTCGCCCAAGTTCAACGATGCCAGCCAACGGGATTGTGATCCGCACCGCACTTACCGTGCACAACGGTATTCCTTGCGCGAGTCATCCCAGTCTGTCGGGACGAGACCCTCCCACGCCTCCCCACCAGCGTCCCCGCCCGTCCTGGTACATCGGCGCACACAGTGTTCGCGCCTATTCTGTATGGGCCTGGCGCATGGTCGAGTATCGGTACGGGGCCACCACACGGGCATCAGATGCGATAGACACACACCACCACCATCCGCACCTTCTGTCCCACAAGACTGTATTGACCGTACTGTGCATACAGTAGGTAGTACTAGTATACGCACGCAATAGGTAGGCAGGCAGCCTCTTCTCAACAGCGTTGTCATCTTGTTGTGACGTGTTACAAAGCCCCTTCCCCCCTCCCCCTGGTTCTACCGAACGGCCTATAGCGTCTACTGTATTAAGCTTAAGATATAGGGCCGATCGGGGTTTAATTATTGGAGCTGTATTTTTCCCCGACGTAGGTATACGAACGAACTATTTCCACCACACGAAAATTGCGACAGAATAGGACGCCCGGCCCAGATATTGGATGTACTATGGATTCTCTTTTTTCTTGTCTGTCCCCATAACCAGACTTAACATACCTAACAAACCTAACAAACCCTCCCCCACCCCTTCTTCTTCTTCTCCTCCTTCCCCTTCTCCGCTGCCCCTGTATCCTATTCAGTGCATGCACATCTACTGCTGCTGTTACCTATCCACCTGTCCCCAGGTGCTGAAGACACCATCTCCCCTCGTAACCAAGACATCAGCCATGCGCCACGCCGCATCTGGAAGCGCTATTTTAGTCGCTTTCCCGGTGTGGAATCTCACGTCGCCCGCCGTTGAGCTTGTTGTTGAAGCACGGTTGGGTCATAACGGCGCCTGAGGACCCCTACTTCGGAGTGAGTGAGTGCGAAACCAGCAGCAAATCCTTTCTTTCTCCTGGCGTCGCAGTGCGCACGGTGGGCCCATGTGCGCCAGGTCGTGTTGTTGCGTTGCGTTCCGCTCCATTCATTGTCTTGCGTCGTAATGTCTTTCATTTTAGGTAGTTATCTGCTCAGACAGATATGGAGACTACGACGCCGTTCGTGGGGTTATCAGACATGGTTGCCGATATACCTCTCTTTCGCGTCATCTCCTTTCCACCTCTTCCCCAGCGTCGTGGTGAATCGAGGACCTGACTGGAAACAACACACCACTACTTACTCCCCCCCCCCCCCCCCCCAAGTTCCCATCAGGTTCGGAGTCTACGGAGCTGTGTCCGGGGTCCTTAAGGGTCTGCGCCAAGCCTGTGGTAATCAGTGAGGATCGGCCGTCGAGCCAGCAGTTCAGCTACCCACTTGAAGCGAGAGTACTAAGATCGACCTGGACTATGCCGTGTTTCGATAAGCAGCGAGTCCCAGGGCGGCCTGAAGTTGACAGTTAAGGCTCCCCCAACAATATCGGTGACGGTGTCGAATGCAAATTCGTTTCCTCCCTAACTTCACCACCTAGCATTCTTGATGCTGAATGGCTAGCATTCAAATTCTGTAACACATCCCGGTCCGCCTTCCACTCCCCGGGCGATTTCTCTCGCCACATAGAACATTCATAGACGATGAAGGGTATCGTCACCTCATAGAGCAAAGCGGCCTCGCACGATGGGCGAAGGAATACGCGCCGCCTGTTTTGGATCATCCGTCATTCTTAGACGGCCCCATTCGGCGGCTCTTAGCGCCTACACGCTGCACGATACGTCAAGGCCTCGACGAAAGCGGTAACACTGGCAGGTAGCGCCAAATCTTCTTCCCATGATGATTACTAGCGTTCTCTGCTATGCCGAAAATGTCAAGCCCATCACGGCCCACCGTACAAGGTATGCTATACTAGGTAGTAGAGGCCATGGGGTCGCGCTGAGATCCGACCGTTTTTACTCACCCTTGCCTGTTTGATCCAACTGGGGCATGGGTCGTTTCCCCTGAAGTTGAAGGTACTGTACTGTAGACAGCGGGCTGATGATAAAACCCTAATGTGCATGAGGCAAACTAGAATAGGTGTAGACAGCTCACACCCACCAGGACGTAGGCTTGGAATTGTATTCTCCATCTCTCTAGGTTAGATGGCTACACATGAGAGCCCCTAATACAGACAGAACCGAGACGTAATTGCTAGAGTAGTTCCTATCAAGTCTAGGTAGCAGGATATAAGTGCGCACCGCAGGGCTGTACTGTAGGAGTACGACGAAGCGTTGGCGGGCAAGAATATCTGTAATGATCGACAGATGACAAACCCAGCCCCATGGATGAATTGACGGGTAGAATGGGGGCCGAGGAGAAATATTTGACAGAAACAACCAGGCGTGCACAGTATCATCAGACGAAGCGCAAGTGCGGGCTACGTTGTAACCATCTGCGCGGTACGACTAGGACAGAATGTTCTTGTCGCCATATTCCCTGCTGCGGATCACTCGTCAATTTCCACCTTCGGTGCTACTCCTGTCAAAGAATTCAATGTCCCAGATTTCTCCGTCCGGGACTGAGCTGCCAGATCGAACAGCCCCTGAGTTGCGCAAGGATCCTCGGGGACCCATTCTTATCCCTACACGGCAATATGTATAATGACCACGACAAGCCCTATATTATACTAGGGGGAGGCTAGGTAATTAAACAAGTCGGCCTTATTATCATTATTATTGCAAACTACCTAACCGTCTGCCTCCCATAGACCGACTTGCAAGGCTCAGGTCGCGTGAGCTATACGCAGTATTCAGATAGAAAGTAGTATTGACATTCAGCCCCAGCCCCAGGATTCCGTTGTAACGCTATTCTATGTTCATGGCTAGCGAAACGCCTCGCTCGTCCCGGTCCGATATCAAGTAGATCTCCGAAGCGGCTGTGCTGCGCTTGAATATGCAAGATCATCTGTGATTTATCATCATCGCCAACACCCTCTACGCTTGGCGGTTGCTGCAAACGTCTACGCATCCCTATTCATTCGTAGCGTAAAGCCATCTAGTGGCCGAAGGAGGAAAAAGAACGACAACGTGAGGCCTCACAATCCGGTACTATAGAACATATGTAACGTAAACGCCGAAACGGATATGGCATAGGCGGTACGGCTATGGTAAGCCGAGGCCTAGATCTATATAGCGTGTTCATGAACGTATGACATCTACACCACCTGGTTTGATAGATTTTACCCATGCGGCCCATAAACGGGTACCTATGAAAACTTAGACGGGCTATCAGGCGGCCGATCTTGTGTCGCAAGAGAAAAGTACAATACATGAAACTAGGCTCGAGTTAGGCGGAGACTACTACTCCTAGGAACCTTACAACAACCTCGTAAGGAGAGCGCTTGGGAAAAGGCGAGGCGGTTTCGGTGGGAACAGCTGATGGATCTACCAGCAGGTGATAGACTTGATCTGACTTTAGGGCAAGTGGTGTTACTGGAATAGTGAAGGAGTCTATGTCGTGTGCGTCCAGTACCGTGTACTGAGCGTACTAGATCCCTCGGCGCTTCACCTGCCTGCCACGGTAACGGAGCCGCGACTTTGCCCCCCCCCTCCCTCTCTCTCTCTCTGCCTTGTTCTTCTGCGGACGCCCACGAACTTGCGATCTGTGGTTCACCATCCCCAGTAGCCCGCACTTGGCGTTCGTCCCATCAGTGCCGGTCCGTGCAGCAGCTTATACGCGTGTAATACCCTTCATCCATTACTTGTACTCATGTGTACGCGCGTAGGCGTTCATGTCATGTATACCCTGGGTGGTGGCATTCATGATATGTTGATATAGTCTAGGCTCGTGGGTCGTTTTCTGCCATCGTCCACTCTCTCCCTCTCCCACTCTCTTTTTAGCTCCCTTGCTCTACGGACGGGTACACGGACCATGACTCTACATGCCGGTACTGCTAGTGCCGTTCCATTGGGCGGGCATCTCTGGGTGCTCGGCGACTAGTTTAACAGGTATGGTATGGTATAGGCCACCTCTGCGTCTTATGTAGGTCACCTGTTGGTGGCTTATGGTGCTGTGGTCTCGTGCTCGCGAGAGGGAATTACAGGCGCTGTAAGACGGAGTTGCGGATGTCAATCTTTACGGCCATCTCCCCCCTCCCTCCCCTCACGGTAGATATGGCTGTTTAACGGCGAATTTGACAGCTAATGTATGTTGTAGTGGCGTCCCTTCACACTAAGATGGCGGCAACATACATGTATATTGAGCCTCTTGAGTTTTAGCTAGTAGGCAGTCGATGTAATTCTAAGTCTTTATTGTCACCCTCGTAATTAAGTTGGGTATAAGATGATATTTAGCTCTCTCCGTTGGTGGAGACGATGATTTGTGTCCATACAGTCTAGGGTTTGAGCCATCCAGTTTGTTGTTGACGTAGTGAATGATTAGCTAGCAAGAATGATAGAAACAAAAGGGTCTTTATTGTAGAAGCGCCCAGTCTTAACCGCAACGCTAGAGATAGACGCTTTTACGAATTTCGACAGCGTGACGCCATATAACTGTCATTCTTGTTGTGGAGCAGTGTGCGTACCGATAGATGCGAGTGGCCTGCCCCTGGATCTAAGCGGATTTCGACGGAGAGGACAGTATTGCACGTTTGTCGATCTCGTTGGTTATGAATACTAGTTAGTCCACCAAGGGTCACCGGAGGAGCACACGCATACGCATAGAGGCTGGCGAGACTGATGTCGTTCTCTCAATGATACTTTGGCAATGCCCAGTATTACATTGCGTTTACTTTTCTAGGAGTAACGTAATGATGCTTCTCGTAAGCTAGTCCATACGAGGGGTATCTATCCCAATATTATTCCGATGCTTCCCTCCCCATTCTCCGTACCTGTCCTATTCCCAGATCCGTAGTCCCCCCCCCCCAGTCCAGTAAAGAATGCGCCAAAACTCCTTGCCATGCATACCAGTCTAGTCTACCAGGTTGCTCACCCTCAGCCTTGAATCCCCCTCGTCACCCTGACTGCTCCTCCTCTGGACCGAATCACTGTAACTCCAAGATAAACGATGAGAGGGATCGTACTCCTGCTGTGTCGAGCTCGACACTGGTTCCAACGGCGAGTTGGGCGCCGTCGGTAGCGGGTGGCGTTCACCAATCTTCAAGGTTTGTATGGGCGGTAACCGCAGATTAGGGCTCCCTGCTACCGGAGGAAGTAGTGAGTCTGATCTAAAAGCTGGCCTCGTGGTATCGTTAGCTGTTACGCCGTAGGGGCGGAAGGGATATAGGACTGTGGGGCGGTAAAGCGGGTGTGTGATCCCGTATGGTAGCAGGAACAGAATATAGCGAACCCCTGTCAGAATTGGGCGACGGGAGGCCCGAGGGCGGTGGCGCGTTGTGCATGGCATGGGAGAAGTTAACGGTGCAGGGGGAGACGGGCTCATGGCGGTGATTCGCAGAGAAGATGCGTGTTGCTCCCACTCCCGTAGCCAACTCCAGCTGTGGCCTTCTGGGATGGTCGAGGGGAGCGGCTGGGTGGTGGTGAGTTTGATGATGGCCGTCGTAGCCGTGGGACACCCTCCTCCGCTGCAGCAATCGTTTCCGGCGGTTCTGGCTACCGTTCCACCAGTTCTTTACGGCGTTGTCACTCCTGTTGTTCAGTCTCCTTGCTATTTCGGCCCACCGCTTGCCGAGCTCGCCAACAAGCTTCTCGATTAGCTGTCCCTCCTCGGCAGATATGGGTTCGTGATTTAGCGAGGGCTTCAGATTCTGGTGGTACCGCTCCCGGCACTGCTTAGGACTCCTCGAGAGGAGTGTGTCTGAGATCTTGACCCAATTCAAGGGGCCCTGCTGCTGGACGAGACTTATAAGAAGTGCATCTTCGCGCTGGGACCACGGTCCTCTCCGGAGCTTGGACATGCTTCAAGCGTCGTGTTATTCTAGAGGATCCAAAAGATGCGGTACTGGAGATGGGCCCTCTGGACAGTCGCCGGTTTCCGTCTTACCGTCGAAGGATGGTTGGACTGGCTGGTATCAAGCGGCGACTCAAGGTGGAAGGCCAACCGATGATATGATGTATGCTGTGTAATGTGTATGATCTAGGTGTTGTCGATGACCCAAGTTACGAATGATGGCGATTATTACACGGGGCAGAGGCGGGATTATGTTTGTTTCTGGATGACTTCCTTTTATGGGGGAGTGACACGGCTGCAATATGAGGGTAGGTGATGGATGATGGTAAGAGGAGGGGGAGGGGGGGGGTGTAGTGTAGTGTGGTGTGCGGAGGGGGAGCCTTTTTTTATTATAACCAGGATGAGTGTCGGCTGAGATGAGATCGATATACATAGAGTAACGGTAGAGTAGTGATGTATGTGCTTAGGTATGTATGTAGTAGGTGTGTACTATGTATATGAATGGAGAGCCCCAACTGATGGATAGGTATGCTGTACTAGTCTACTACGTAGAGAGTCTAGCGTACGGATCGGGGAAATGGCCCTGGCTAGTTTAGTTACC